>BJBW01001330.1:0-34309 GCA_004320125.1 Scolopax mira
ACTCCCCGTGGAGGTGCACAAACAGCTCCAACAAGGGCAATTTACATCTCCTGAGATTGTAATTTTGAATTATTTTTTCAGATAAACATAAGGCATTGAGAAAAAAAAAAGCTATTATTGTATGATCTGAGAGAAATATGAAGTCAGACAAAATTTAGATTGAATATGATACAAATTTTCTCATATCTTCAATTCATCAGTCTTAGAATATCTGTAGTAAAGTAAAACTACTGTAGTAAAGTACGTCCCTACGTTGGGGAGGTAATTTTTAACAACGGCCATTTGGTGAAAAGATAAAGCATTTTTTAAAAATGTGTTTTCTTTTTAACTGGGAAAAAAAAAGGAGGATTTAACATTGGTTAGGTAATTTTAGGAAGTTTAAAAAATCAGAAGATTTATTTAATTCCAATATATTCTTCTACTATTTTTCATTTTTAGAGAAAATAATTCCAGCAAACCTTGATGATGGCTTTTTCTATGCCCTTTGATCACTGTCAAAGAAGGGATTGTTTCTAGTTGAAGTACTGGTCTAATCCATGAGGCACCTAAATACTGCTTGAAAATCTGTTGGCAAAGTGTAGGCACTTAGTAGAAACTAGTAGAAACTCCTAGATCCTCATCTGAGATGGAGGTAATGATATTTCTTTTCTCTCCCGCATCACCTTTTTTGGCTGATTAAATACTGATTCAAGAGCTTTTAACCAGATGCCTTCTCATGTTACACCCGTGTACTAATCTTCTAAAACAAAGTAATATACTTTGTGCCAGTACTTTAGTTGGCAGAATGGAGCTATAATCTCTTCTGGGGACTTCCAGACTATAAGAACACAAAATAAAGGATACTTGTTTAAGCAGCAGCATGCCTAAAGATTTTTCAGTAATTGCAAACAGTTATGGTTATAAGATAATATTAGGAAACCTGTATAATTATTTTTCAAACTTCAAAAAATGTCTTCACAATTCTCTAAGCTAAGCAATTTACTAATCCTCAGCTTCTAAAACCGTATTTGAAACATTTTTTTTTGTTGTGAATAACAGCATTAAAATTAAGTATAGAAGGAGAAAATTTAAGTCCTTTATGGGACTGTTGATAAAAGAAAGACTCCTTGCTGTTGAGCTGCTTTCTTGCTTAGCTACCTGGTATGTTGGCTCTTATTTTGGCAAGTAGAATAAGACAGATACAGAAACCACGAGGAAATGCTATACAAAATGCATGTGAGACAGGAAAGATGCAGCTGAGCTGCCTTATATTTTGTACTGATTAAGGAAGTAAGGTTAAGTCATAAATTTTATATTCCACTTTTCATTTTCTTTGGGCTGGACCCTGAAATCCTTAGTTTTGATTGGGGCAAGAGAAAGGTTTTGAATTTGCTGCCAATCGAGTAGTTGTAGAGGAAGTTACCACATTTGGAAACTTTTAAGTGTGGATTGAGACCCACAGAGAAATTCCACTCTCAAAAGATGTTTACAATTAACTATTGCATTTTTATAAAACAAGAAAACCTTTGAGAAAAGCCTTTTCATTCTATGTGAATGTTTGTCACACTGGAACAATATCTCCATGATAGTATTCCGGTTACAAAACTGAACATAGTCATTTGTTGTTCTGAAGTGAAACAGGTTTTTTTAGTTCATTTCATTTAGAGAAGTTTGAAATAAAAATTAAATATTACAATGAAGATATGAGCATCTAGCTAAATGTAAAGCAAGGACCACAAACATATAACCACTCAGGTTTTCCAACTGCAGAAGAGGCTAACAAAAAAAACCGAAACCAAACCAAACCAAAAGAAAAATAAAATCATTGAAGTACTGAAGAATCTATAGATTCTACCTCTGGCTTTATAGAAGTAATGGATGTGTAGATTACTTATTTTCTCTACAGTACCCATTTCACTGTTTATATTTAGGCAGACAGCAGGCAAAAGCAGACATAAAATGTAACTGGCTGTAACCAGTTAACATGCTAAGAAACAAAGTTTTTATCCATTTTATCCTTTTTACAAAGATACTAATGAATTCCTGACAATAGTCCTCTCATGTAGAAGGAGTAGCCACAATGGGGATGAGTGGCCGTTGTGGAGGAATGCCCACACTGTGACTGCAGCTCCTCAAATCACATATCTTGAGGACAGCTAAGCCATCTCTCCCACTTCTCATTGCAGTAACTTCCAGGCATCCAAATTCCTCCATAAATGTGCAATTTTCTTTGGTGATGGTGGATCAAAGTTGAGCTGTATTTGAAAGATTTTCACAAAAGCAGAAAAGAGCGATACTATCCTGCTTTCAATAACTTAACCTAATTGCTGGTCTACATCACCCATGCACGTTTTACAGCTACATCAAAGAAAATGGAAGTTCTTTCTTGCCCATTTTATCTATTTTATTTCTATTCTCCATTTTCCAGAAAGTCAAGAACATGGCCTCAATGTAATCATTAGCATGGGTTGTTAAGTTTGCTAGATGGTAGCTTTGAAACTGAGTGTCTCCTGTAACTTAGGATTGAAAGCTGCTATAACTATTTATGTAAAAATAAAATAGAATGCACTCAGGAAAATGTTTAAAGGAAGTTTAGAGCATTTCCATCAGAAACACTGTGTGTGTTTGATAGTTATGGCAATATAAATGAAAGGCAAACTTAATGGATTAAGTTTTAAACCAGCTTCCAAAACAGGTACTTAATGGTCTTCAACTTTTTACACATGTTACAGTATAACACTTGTAAGAAAAGACTTTCCCTATTAATTGTTATAAATGGCTTTAATAATACAATAGGAACATTAGTCTTCTCTAGACAAACACAGAAATCAAATTATGCGTTTATTTAACTTACAGACTTGGTCATACCTCTTCACTGAATTTCCCCCACCCTCCATCTGCTATTTTTGTGCAGGAATGATCTGATAGAGTAACTTGGCTGCAAATGATACCAGCTTTCCAGTAACAGTGATGTTTCAGTCTGATGGCCTAAGGTATAAATAAAAGCATTTGTAGGCTGTAGCAATATCATGTATTAGATGTAGTGATACATGTGCCAAACAAAACAAGCTTCCTCACACACACCCCCCCAAAAAAGGGCTGGCCTATTTGAACACTTGCCTGTTTTGCCCAGACATGAGCATATATATTAAGACATATTTATTACCTTTCCTTACATATCCTGCCTGGCTGATTCAGGATTAACCTCCACTTTCCATGCTCATTGCCCCCAGCTGCTGGTATGCATACTGAGCACTTCCACAACTCAGACAGAAAAAGACACAGGATTAACTTAAATGCGCTGTCGTGGACTATCAAAGCGTTAGACATGGTCATTAGACCCTGCCTGAGGGAACCCTCCCTAAATCCTCTAATCTCAGAGAGGGACACATTTATATATTGATTCAATCCATTTAAAACAAATCGGATGATTCAGCCTGTGAGAGTCTCTCTTGCTATTCCTGTGCCTTCACTGCTTATGGACAGAGGCCAGAAAACTTGTCTTCCAAAGGCCCTAGCTGGATAAATGAATCCCCTTCCTAGAAGGACAAAAGCTGATTTAAGTAAATTACCTATGTGATTTAAGTAAATTGAGTAGGGAGAGGAAAGAGAATCTAATAACATAACTGGCTTTCTGTAGAGACTTTTCATCATTAAGAGTTTGGGGGTCAGTTTTCTGCAGGCAGAACAATTGTGCTCTGTAGTATCGACATCCACCCTAGGTAAATATAAAGAAACTCAAATGTCTTTCACTGATGCATATAATCTTTAACTGACTACCTAAAGTAAAGTAAATACAGTGTATAGCAGTAATTCAAATGTGGGGAAGTTAGCCAGGTGGGAAAATTGCTAACGGTCTTTATAGTCTTGTTTATTTGACCATATGGAAGTAAGGTCTCAGTGTGATGTTTATCATCAGATGTAATATATCGGTGTCAAATCTTGAGCAAATGTTCTGCAAATCCTTTAAAGCTATGTGATTTTTCCTGATAGAATAGGCTAAAACAGTCAGCCCAGAAGTGAGGGAGGAAAGGCTTAGGCAAAACAAGAGAAAGGGAAATGCATTCTTGGAACACTTGTTTGTGGATGTTGCTTTACAGTTCTGGTCTATTAAACTGTAGCACTGACTACAATGCATTAAATGAGGAGAGAATACCTTTGAAGGTAGATCTACAGACCGCTGCCTGGTTTAGTTGGCTGTTGAAGATCACTACAAAATCCATGATCACCTTCCTATATAAAGTGATTAATATTTACATAAAAAGCAGAATTGTGTTTTCATTACAGTGAACATCTGGCTTAATCTTCTGTACATAGTATTCATATTCCTGGAAAATATCCATTCATTTTAAAGAGAATCTAGGAAAGAAAAAAGTCAGAAGTATTATATTGTTTCAACTACTTCTAAGTTAAAATGGGACTGTGGAAGATAAAAAATACATAATTATAAAATTTTAAAATAAAATATTAGAAACACACACGAATAGTGGTCTTTCTTTAACATTCTCTGTTAACAACTCTATGAAGTGTGATGAATTTTACCTGCAGTGTAGTAGTGATTTAACAAACCCTTCCCACCCCCCAACCCAAAAAACCAAAACCAACAAACAAAACCCCAAACAAAACCAAAACCCAGTCAACCAGGCACTGCATTTGAGGAAACTAGAGATCTGGGATTTTGTAAATTGCTTTAAGTGCAATGAAAAGCATTGGATCCATGCTGATCCACTCTGTACAACTCTAAAGCAATTCATCATTTTTCAGTCACTTAATAAACTATAGTGGAGCCAGGCAGTCAGAGCTCATTTTATTCAAGGGCTACATTTCATGAAATCTCACTCTTTCCCTCACATTTATTCCTGTCACTATTTCTAGAGCAGTTCCCCCTGCAGTGACCAGCATAACTAGCTTGTCTCCAGCCTTAGCACTCCATACTTCTGAAGTATGAAACAGTGTCTACAACATTTCTAGTCTACTTCTTTATTCTCTTGTTTGTCAGATTTTAATCTTGCTAAAAACAGGACAAATAAGATATGTCAAAAGCCAGACTGTCAGACAAACACACTAGTGATTTTGAAAGGTATAGAAGATCTAACCAGAACAAATAAACTGGAATTTCTGTATTGCAACCCTCTCTAATGAACCATGATGACCTTCAAAATACTGAAATTAGAAGTCAAAACAAAATTCAGGACCTCCATCATCAGAGATAACAACTCTTTTTCTCATACTCTGAAATAAAAGTTTTCGTAATTAGGCCCTCATGAATTAAACAGTGAGATAATGACAGAGGTAGATCAACAGAGAGACATGGTAATACATTCAGGGATCGTTACTACACACAGTGCTAGATGAAAAGTTGTCTTTCAGTGAGGTCCGGTAATTTTGCGCTTGCAGAAGATGATAATATGAGCTCTGCAATTATTACTAAGAATAAAAGGACTTTATCAGCAAATCTCAATGAGTTTGTTACAAAGAACTAGAATAATTTGTAAAATTGGAAACTGGGACATATAGCTGTGAAGTGACTGACAGTCATCCAGAAGGCTAGTGTCAGCCCTGGGAACAGAACCAAGGACATTCTAATCCCTGGACAGAAATACTCCAAGTTATCACTTTGTCTTCCCCAAATGCTGCTCTGTCAATGAGTCATTATCTTGATCTAGGAACATTGTTTTTCAGGTCTTTGTGCCTATTCATTTCTTGATGTCCCTGTGAAACAGATGATTTTTATCCCCCCAATGTGATTCTTGTCATGAGAACATCTGTGCATGGGGACAGACAGAAAAGTCCCTAGTGTACAGATCCTATTATCTAGCTACCAGAACGTGTAATGTTCTGCTCTCTGCAAATCACAATGGATTTGATTCAACAACTTAAATATAGAAACCATCAATTCCCCAAATAGCTAATTATTTTTGAAAGGGATACATTATTACTGCTATTTTTTAAAAAGGCAAGTACTTGGCAAACAGCTGTTTTGCACTTTTTGGAATTGTTCAGGATCAAAGACAACTATTACTCATTGAAGAAACATAGCTGCTTTTCTACCTTCTAGGTATCAAGAAGACTAGACCAATAGTGAATGATTTCAGAAATGTTTTAAATTCTAACAGTCCTAGAAACAATCCAGGAAACTTCTAATATACAAAGGCTAAGGGGACTTCAGCTGATCTCGTCCACATCCAAGATGGTAGTAATGAATAGTGAAGTGTTAAGGAACTATTCTTGTTTCCATCTGAGAATTTCCTTGACTAAAGCTTCTTTCCACTGTTGTTTGGAATATTTCTTGCTGAACTAAAAGATGGCAGGCAAGATAAGATGGTGACTTCCATCTAAACTTCACTTACGTTTCTGATCAGATTGTTTTTTAACCTATGAACTGGTAAAGTCTTGTTTCCTGGGCATCTATGCCTCAGATCTTAAGACCAACTGCTTGCAGTAAATTTAATTATTTCCTAATTCATCATTTGGCATCTCACTTATGAACCAAACCCACAGATTCATAGAATTTTCCAGGGAATTACAGGCTTTAGCCTAATAACATAGCTGGATAACTACATTGCACACTTATATCTCTGCCAGATTTACTGTATTCTTTTATTTTCATTTAAGTTTCTTCCTGCTTATTTTTCCCCTCTCTCCTTTCAGGTGAATGCATTCTCAGTTTTAAAGGTGCTTCAGAAATAAAGAAGTCATCAGCTTCTAGAATGTTAAAAAAAAAAAAAGAAAAAGAAACCCGAGAGTGAAAGAAACGCTGATCAATGGGCCTGTGGTGATAGTTGAAGCTGCAGAATACTGTGTTTACAGGGCTTTAATTATGTTCTTTTAGACCTGTGAAAAATGCAGTGAAACATGCATCAAAGGTCTGTCTGCAGATCTTGTGCAACATGACCCTTTACAAGCCAGAAATTTAAAAAAAGCACAAAAGCAAACAGCTGCTAAAGGCATTAACTAATGCAGCAGCTTGTCCACAGACATCACTTGGGATTGAATTCATTACTAAGTGAAAGAGCAGTGAGTCTTTTCCAGCCGAGTACATCCAGAACTAAAGGAGGTTGTTTAAGGGGTACCACCTCTGCAAAGACTTTGTAAAGACTATCAGGAACTGGAAGCAAGGATTTTAAAATACAAACAGCTCATAAAATCAAATTAAGAGATTAAGTTAGTGGTTATTGTTATTTAGGGAAGCAATAAAAGAAGGTTTTCTTAAATTCTTTCAACATAATTTTTGATTTTGTATCAGGGAAGGCCAACAAAAATGAATCAAAAAAATTTCAACAGAGAATGATATAATGATACAGAAAAATAATATATAAAAACCTTAACTCCTACAATAAACTCTCTCAAAAATAAACTATAAGAGAAACATGCTAAGTCATAGAAATAACATTCATGTTCTACAAAATTAAGAATAAGTGTATTATTAATGCTTAAAAAATAAAAGTGATCTTTCAGAATATTCCTATAAAAGCTGAAGTTTGTTAAACTGTAATTAGAATATGAGGATGATTCTCCATTTATGAAAGTAGCCCTGGATTCCAAAGATGATGAACTATGTTATTATCTAGGGAACTATTCACTGTAATTGAATAAAAAGGTATTCTTATTCACCTGAAATAAGCTAACAGTTAAGCATTAGTAATTCTGTTCAGTGAGCTTACTTAAAAGCAGTACCACATAACAAAATGCAATAATTCACCGGGTCACAAAACACTATTATTTTTCTTAGTTTTCAAGTCTTGCTAAAAATAAGTTTTAAAAATAAATATAAAATCTTCTATTCAATAAAACATTTTATCAAAACTTTGCCACTTTGTCTAGAAATGTTAGTAATAGAAATTGTGATATAAACAGAATTTTAAAAACAGAAAATTCTGTGGCCATGTCACAGTAACTGCCGGTAATCAAGTATTCTGCATACAGTTCTAAGAATGTTCTCAAAAACAAATAGAAGGAAAAATGACAGATGAAAGGGGCACGGTTTAGAAAACCTGATCTGAATGCAAAGGTCAAGTGATACCGTGAATTTGCAGAAGAGCAGATCAATCATTCTCACTAAAAAGTCAGATCAATACAGCATAAAGCCCAGCGAAGTTGAAATAGAGGATCAAGATACATTAGTCAGGTTCTCTGTAATGCATATAACGTTACACCAAAATGAGTTTCTTTGAAGCTACTGTGAATATGTTTACATTGTATATTGCACTGTGTCATCTGGACAATCCTCAGTCTACCCTTCCGCTCTGTGCCTCTACTTTGAGCAAACACTATTGTGGCTATATTGCTAGTAATACAGACTCAGCCCATGTGGCAAAGTTGACTGTAAAAGTGAGTAAATAGCCTGCTGAGCTCCAGGTTTTTTGAAAGGCTACAATGGAGTGGGCTTTTGTTGGAAACACCTTTGGAATAACAGTCATGGCAGCACCTAGATCAGCTGAACATGTCAGTCTGCCAAAGGGTCTGTAATCAGCTGGTAAGTGGTTTGAAAAGGGCTGCACTACTGCAGCACTGTATCTTGCAATCAAAAATGTGGATATAAAGTTGGGCAGACCAGATGGATAGAGAAAGAGAGAGGAAGGAGAAAGAATGAAGGTTCTCTAACTCTTTTATTTGTCCTGTAAGTCTACAACTGTTTGGAATAGCTTTAAAGTATTATGGGCTTGCAGACAAAAATATAGACTTGGACTGCTTGTTTAATGATTTATCTTTCATAGAATCATAGAATAGTTTGGGATGGAAGGGACTTCAAAAGGTCATCTAATCCAACCACCCCTCATTGAGCAGGGACATCCTCAACTACATCAGGTTTCTCAGAGCCCCATCCCACCTGACCTTGAATGTTTCCAGGGATGGGACATCTACCAACTCTCTGGGCAACCTGTTCCAGTGTTTCAACAACTTCTTGTAAGCAATGTCTTTCTTATACCTAGACCGATCTATCCAATCTATCTTTCACTTTCTTTGCCTGATTCTTAACATCCATACAAGTTGATTGCTAATAATAATGTTATTTATAGACAAGTCTAGGTAACTACCACTGCTAATTCTCTGGATGGTCTAAGTGACAGAGCTGACACCTATATCTTGTGTTTTGTCATGAAAAATCACCTCATAATCAAATGATCCATATGCTGGCCCTCTTGAAAAGGCAATAATAGAGTCAATCATTTTTTTTAAAAGAAAATGGGTTGTTGCTAGCTCCTGACTATGAACATAAATGTTCATAAATGCTTATCATCAATTTCTTTGAGATTACTTATTTATGTAGATTACACACCACACACTGAAATACTTATGCCAACATTCTCTAGGAACATTTTTGTTAGTTCAAGAAATTTTAAGCTTTTAAGCTCTCTTTGGCAGGCAAGGAATAAATCCCTCAGCATTCTATGCAATATACATATTGCTTTTTCACTAATGAAACATACTTTTATTTTAAATATTGAAACACATAAGAAATAATATTTGTTCTTTAAAGATGACATACAGGCTGAGAGAAACACAAATACATACAAAATTTGAGCTGAGTCAATTACAGTATGAAACTGGATCATATTGACAATGAATGTTTCTCATGGTTTATAGTGCATGATAAAATGTGTTGCCTGCTGACAGAATCAATGGATTCTTGATACTCATTACTGTTATTTATTTTAGGACTTGTCCAGGCTGAACAGAGGTCCAGTTGACTTCCCAGGATTGCACACTTCAGTATTATTTAGTATATAATTTTTCTCTTATCATTTGATTTGAAATAAAAGAATCTTGATGAAACAAACTTTCTTATGGCTTGTACTGGATGGATCTGGATGATCTAGCAGTATCTTTTTCACCTTAAGTTATGTAAATTTTAGTAGGTCAAGGACATTACACATCCTACAGTTAGCAGTGGTAAAAACTCAGAAAAGAGCTCCTGAAGTTACCCATCGGAATCTTAATAGTAGAAACTGACCTTGGCAGTTTTGGTTAGTTAGGAATGTAATAAAGAGGACAGCTAAACAGGCAGAAGTACCCAGAGATGAAAGGTTTTCTTTTTGGCCTTCTAGAGGGTCTATGAAATTAACATTTTCTAAAATCAGAACTTTTGTTGCTAGCTTTTGCTTAGCTTGGTCCGAGCCAGAAATGGGCCAGTGTCTCTGGAATGGTACACCAAACAGATTGATTGGTTACAGCACTTCCAAAATGGGACAAAAAACAGTGGAGTCTGCATTTCTTCCAAATTATGATCATGGATGAACTCCCTTCTTGTCAGGGACATGGTCTGGAAGGGTCTTGAAAACATAGTATCTTGTGAAGGTTTCTCTTGGATAAAGGCAGTTTGGAATAGGTAGTACAAGAAACCAATGGGATATAGTGTGCATTCTTCCACCATTACTGGTGTCCAGACATAGACAGTGAACTGAACAGAAGAAATCACTTCTGAAATGAAAATATTTTATGTCCTTTTCATTTTCATAACTCTTCAAATCTCCAACCCATCATAGGCTCTGAAAGTGCTGTCATACACCCGAGAACTGATAAATGGTGCATGAGACAACCAATTTGAAGCTTCAAAGACTCTAAAATAGCACTTAATTTTTGAAAACATGTTTGTTGCTACTGTTTTCCAGACCAACTTATGGAAATTTATATTTGTCAACATTAAAGCGACTTGGCTAAATGTCATTTTAAAGGTCTCAACCCTTTTCAGCACTGAAAATACTTGGGATTTCAATCATGACTCATTTTTTTTTCTGAGTCAAGGTTAACTCTGTGGTGAGTAAGTAAACATTGCTGATGAGACCAGAAATATCAGAGGAGAACCACACACCACAGATTTTCCTGTTGTCTTTGTAAGCTGATCAGAGAACATATTAACATATGTTTAACATATTTTGCTTATGTTAAAAGATTAAAAAGAAAAAAGAAGACCTGGAATTTTTAAAGCCTTTCCTTGTGTTTATATTTTTTTCAAGAAACAATTTTTTCCTTTTTTAGATTTATCTATTTTTTAGATTTATCTATTTATCTATTTCAATGCAAATGTAGAAAAATAAATTCACAAACCCCCTGTTTCTTTAACGAAGAACACCACCATAAAAGTGAATTATAATTCTGCAAAACCTTAGGAATTTTCAGGACATTTCCAATGTTGTTAAAAAAGTCATTCCTGTCCAGAAGTAAAGCAAAACCTAATCCATAATACATTTTCTTTGACTGTTTTCAGCAGTTTTTCTTCTTGCATTCTGTGTATTTATTGCTTAACTAAATATTGACATAGATTTTTGAGAGTTTCATTTATAGAGTACAAGCTGGGTAAGCAATCTGTTATCTATTAAGTCATGCCCTATTGTTGTGAATACTCTGAAATAAGGGATCTTTCAGAGGTAGTTTCTCTCTGTTAAACAGAGATGATGTATGATCCCAACAGTTTGTGCAAATGTCATGCTTGAATACCTCCAAAATATTTCTAATTATTTATAAAGTGCTTGAGAGGAGAATTTGTACAAGTCTTTACTTATACTTCACCAATAGGTGAAGGTAAAGGGTATGACAATTTCAAAAAATTTCTTTCAGTTTGGTTGAGTTTCTTTCTTTAATATTCAAGTTAACATAAGACTCTGTGGAAAACTTTGCTTCCAGCTTGTGATTTTCATCCGCAGTCACATCATCAGTTCCATAGAAACTGTGTATTAATCTCCAGATATTTAAGGATGCATGGGGTTGAACTGGGGTTCCTTTAGAATGGTCTGGAACCAAGTTGTATAATGACGTACAGTCTTGTCTAATATATCTGCTTCTTATGTAATTTCTATTGAACTTTGCAAGTGGCTCTGATTCTGCTTGGGATCAACTCCAAATCTCTTTGGAGACTTTTGGACTCTTTTACTCCCCATGTCTATGATGTGGAGAAGGGGTTACACAGAAACTCCCCAAAAATTTTAAAGAGGGTTCTGGCCCTGGAAACAATATAAAAATCAGATGGAAAGAGATATATACACTCTCTCTGTTAAATTATTTTATTAGATAGGTAAAAAAAACCTCTTTTCCCCAAATGAAACTGCGTTTATTTGAAAGGTTTAAGGTTTTTACCAGTCTTTATAGAACACAGAAAAAGAAAGAGAAGAGAGTAAAAAAGCAAAATGATTTTTTATGTCAATTTAGAACATTTAAAATATATCCATAAAAATACCTCCAGTGGCAAAACATAAACATGTAAGTACATTTTTTTCCTTTGAAGAAGTTTTCAGGAAAACCCTACTGTATTCACAGATGAGGAACAACTGCTAATCAAAAGACATGAATCCATATAATGGTTTTCGAAGCAACAAACAGGGGACCCATTTTTAACTGTATTGAACTGTGCCTGCACAGTCTCTAGGATGTGCCTGAGTGTTTCTCACCATTCTGTCTCAACAGGCCTTCATGGACAGCTTGGAAACTGAACTGCCATACAAGGCACTGTATGTCAATGTCTGCACCCAGCAATATGTCATCTCTCTATGTCTGTGATATTAGAGCATTAAGTGTTGAGATGTACCCAGATCGATGGAGTTTCATGTGCTTGCGAGGTTGGCAATTGGCAGATTTGTTGGCTGCACAGTCATCCAGCATAGTCTGTAGTGAAAAGAAAGTCTAGACATATCTAAAGCTGCTGTAGCATTGCTCTTACTGAAGTGAACAGTATCAGACTTGCTGGCATTGTGACACTGTCAGGACAGTGTCATTAATCTGAGGCTACAAAAATCAGAAGACACCCCTTAGAAAGCCTCTTTCGCTTGACATCATGGAGGCTGTATTTTCTGTCTTGGATTTATGGACTCAAAGATTGCAAAACCCTTCTGTCCTGTAGACAGTTGCCTTCAGAATGTGGCCTGTGATAATTAGGGTCTGTGATTAAATGTGTACTCAAATGTCAGGGAGAAAAGCTACCCAAAATGTGTAAATACCCTAGCTAAAAACATTTTCTCTTGCCATATTTCATGAAAAAAGCAATCTGATCCTGTGTGTGTCAGAGAAAATAGAATGCATTAGAAAATTCTAAAATCATTTGCTTTAAGTGGTTTGCCACTATAATACCCAAGCAATTTTCTCTAATTCAATCAGAAAACCACATCCTTACTCTGGGTAACTGCAGTGATACAGCACTTCTGCAGAGGATAGGTCAGAAAAGCTCCGTGTTAGAGTGCTTGAGATAATCAGATTATTAACGGTGACTTATTTTCTTCCTTTCTTCTGGGAACATAAACATTTTTTATTCTCTTTATCGGGTTTTTCTGGGGTTTTTGCTTCTGTTTTTTTTTTTTTTGAAACTGTAAACCAATTTACTCACCAAGCCATCATCCTTCAATTTAATTTCTAAAAACCTTTTTAATTATGATGAGGCTGGTCATGTTAGACACTTTCAACAATTTCTTGGGTACATTATGCAAGTAATAAATAAGTGATAAAAAATACAGACTGTTACCACAGGTGGTTTGTAGGATTTTTTTATACTTGCAAGCAATACAATGTACCCTATTTAACTTTTAAAATATTAACATGTTTACATATATTTCCCAAAGGTACTGTATCAAAAGTTGCAATCTAGACTGGATATAATTTAAAACCTTTTGATATCCTCACTCAAGGGAATTGCATCTGAATTTTAATGTCTGTTTTTGCTTTCAAAGTGAGTTTCCAGGTGGCTTGTTTATAATGTACGCCACATGGAAGACTGACAGCTACAATTAGGAGGGTGGATGAGATGATCATTTCAGTCCCTGCTAGCTTTGTGAACAGACAGGCTGGCTTGTCTGTATAAGCGGCTGATACCAGCGTTACTTTGCTGATTTAATCCCAATAAAGCACAAAGCCAGTATGTATAGCAGTGTAAATGAAGAGTGAATGTGTAAGGACAGTAGCTGGCAGTGGTAGAAGAGGAAAGATTTCCTTTGTACTTACACATGGATGGCAGTCTGGGATTTCACGTTACAAGGGAGGAGAAACAAGCCCTCCATCGGTACAGTTTCCATGGAGATTCTACAACCGTTTTGTAAAGTTTTGCTGTAAAAAGAAACACCTGTGCTTAAACTTCCAGAGAATGAAGTCCAGATGGATTTTCTAATTCATATTTCTAATTTTAAATGTACATTTATTTTTTTTCCTCATTTTAAACCAATGTAATTTCTCCTTCTCGATTTTCTCCCACTGGCTGCACTTTACAGCTGTATTTGTTTCTTGTTTTGAATATGTTCTTTCAGTTGCCAGTGCTGTCATGCCCCTGTGATTCACAGCTAATTTTGCAAAAAACATCACTGAACAGCTTGTAACCCTGAGACATATGAACGTGTATGGAAGAGAGAGCAGAGAAAAAACAAAAACCAAAAAACTTCCTATTAGTTCCAGTCTAAGACACCAGAGAGGCAAAGGTTCAGGGGAACTGTACATCATGGCCTTTAAAGATAAAAGAAACCCTCTAAAATTGCTGCTGTATCTCCACTATTGTGCTCTGCTTTTTCTCTTTCTGAACTGCAACGCTGCTACCACTGGAGGGAGCAGGGACATGGTTGGATTTGCACTTTGCTTCGTGATTGTCCTGAAGTGTAATGGAGAGCTCTGCAGGTCTGCACTCAAGGGCTAAAAGGAGACCTGTTGAGGCAAAGTCACTTCATAGTAATGGGTGGACTTTGATGCAAAAATCAAGAAGCAGACAGAGCAACAGTTCCTGAGCTGAAAGAGACATTTAAAGTCCTCACCTATTTGCACAATCCTCTTCCATTCAGATGTAGAGTTCATCTTTCACGGATACACCAAAAACTGTAGAGGTATTGGAGCTGACTAAAACCACAGACAATTTGTAAATTTAAACATATTCAGAATTTGGGCAGCTATTAAGTGGGTTTGGCTTCAACAATTTCAAGTGAGCTTCTTGCCCTCTATACTTATTTATATCCACATGTCTGAACTGACACACTAGGTTTAATTTTATTTAATTTTACAAGAAACAGATAACCTAAATCTATTACGTTTCAATTTAGCTTGTTTATTCATCTGTTTAAGGTGCATGGAGATGACATACAGAGATAGTTAAGATTAATGAGTGGCTGATTAGTAGATGAATTCGCATATGGAAACAAAGCACCTGAAATAATTGCAGCAGGAAACTCATAAAATTTATTTTAATTGGTATGTGGCAGTTTTGTTTGGTTTTTTAGGGGACAGATTGCTTACAAATCCACTTCCCTTGTGTCACTGAAAATATACACAGAAATTACCCTAATCCAAAAGAACGTGGTAGGCACAGAAATCAGTAGCTATTCTGGTAACTTTTTCATTTGCTATCAGAAATGTAAGGCCTTTAATTTTGAAAGCGTATGAGCATGAGCTCTGCTTTAAGTATATGCTTATCTTTACTTTTCTGAAGGTTTGCCAGAGAGATGTAAGCACAACGGCAGTCAAGTGGCATAGATGTTTTTGCATTTGATAAGAGTAAACATCAGGTTATAAAGAAAAGCCAAGTGCAGCTTATTTACATTAATGCGTAACATTGAAATTTTACAAAATGGATACAAGCACACCAGGGAACCAAGAATACCAAGCACGCCAGCTTTAAGCTGATGAAGAGAAAAAAGTTTCTAAATGCCAGATGAAATAAGATTTTTATAAAGCCTGCTAGTGGGAATAATTATCCGAAAAAAATAATCCTCAGATGAAGATGGAACTTGAGAAACTGATGAATGGGTTTATATTATACAGTTGCTTGTGATACCAGCAAACTGGCCTCAGGGAACCAAAAGATGTCTTCCAGCCTGTTGTTCCCTGAGGGCCTTGAAAAGTGGGTCAGGGCCTAAAAAACCTGTGATACATCCACATTTCATCTGGCTGGTTTCCAGAATAAATTACTTTTGGATAAAGTACTCATTAATTTCCTCCCACCTACTGTTTTTTTCTTACCTTGTGAGTGCTGCTGTTGATTCCTGTGGCTCTGTTCAACAAGGCAGATCTTGGATTTTCATAAATTCTGCAGTTATGGTGATTTATGTGTGTAAGAGAGAAAGTCAGAGAGAAAGTAACCTCTTTTCCTGATGATTTTTAAAACCATTCCTAAAAGCATTGCTGGCAGACACAGCCTGTCAGTGCCAGCCAGCTCTTATACCACTCAGCCTGTGGATCATTTCTCACCTGTAGCACGTTGTTGTTTGTGGACTGTGTTCAGAGAGGCATCTGGCCTCTGTACAATGAGAGAATCAGCAAATAGTTGGCTGGAAAACTGTGATAAGTTATTTTCCTTCCAATTCTTCTTCTTGGTCCTAATAATGAAATATGATTTAGCATTGTGGTTTGCTCCATGCCTGAGGCTTCAGGATGGATTTTATCCCTTTGTACTAAAGAGGATCCCACTCTTAACTGGAACACAACAAACTGTTCACCTAAGTGGTTTCACTTAATCTAACCATAATCAAAACACCAAAACTCTTGGATTTTACAGTTGTTGTGGCTTGGGACAACAGTCTCCTCTCCTCTCCTCTCCATTTCACTTCTCCATTCAAATACTTCTACTTTATCTTTTGCTAGCACAGTACCAATTTTCCTTGGTAGGTTGATGGACACACAATTTACTAAAACAGAATTCTCTAAAAATGTCCCTTCATTTCTGCACAGTCAAAACAACCACCATTTGTTTGGCTTCATCGAAGTTTTGCTTCCATAATTGCTATTCCAGTCTAACTGGCATTGAATTCCTTTATCCTTGTGTTAAATTGATGACATTCTATTGGAATAGGTGTCATTTTCTAGGATAAATTTTATTTACTTTCCCAATCAGTGCGTGTTTCCAACCTTTGCAGAGTGATGTCTAATCATTACTAATGGTGACTTATTTTCTTCAAAGAAAAGGGATTATTTAACCAAAAAATGTGACATGGTCTAGTGAATGAAGCAGACACTGACAAGCAAAGAAATAATGCTACTTTTCCCTTTATTGCTTTTAATGGGGTTTGTTGAGTCAGCTGTTGAATGTTTCCAAATGTGATGTTAGTCATTTATAAAGAATTGTCACTGTTAAGGTAACTCCGTTTCTAAAATATTAAATCCTAACCCTCCATATTGCATAAGTTCTGCCCATTAACTGTCACCCTGGCAGCCATTAGCCGTAATTTTCACTTCGCAAATTTTTCTAACCATTTTCAGGTATAAGGAGAGCTCATCAGAAGCAGTCAGGAGACCCCTATTATTCATTCAGAAGAGCATACAAAACCACACCCAAACTACCTGGATTCCCAGTAGCAATTTCTCCACACTGCTATTTATCCAGAATGATTTGATACCAACATGTACTCTGAAAGCCTTTGCAATTCCCTGCTTAATATGCAAGTGAAATTAGCAACAATAAATGGTGTGGGAGGACATGTCTCATTCTGAAAGAATCAGCTATCTTCAGGCTAATTCTTTTTGTGATAAAAGTCAGTCTTGATAAGAGCCTTAAAGGAAGAGAAGGTAGATCCACAAAGTAGTTTTCTGCGCATAGCAGACAGCATGACAAACAGGTGAAATAATGGTAGTCAGGATTAGCCAGTGTGCTGAACCAGAAACACAGAAATAAACAACAGTGGGAAATGATGACAAAAGAATTACAATGAATGGAGAAAGTGAATTAGCAAATTTTAGTTCTTTCAGAATTGGTATGGAAAGTAGATGAAAAGCTAATTATCTCATTCTTCTTCTCTTATATATGCATTATAAATGTATCATTTACCACTTATCCCAAAAAGGGTTTCCTGCATATTTGGTATACCTCAATTGGGAATAGGTGAATTGGGGTGCTATTAAATACAGGGTGTTAACTTCATTTTACATAAAATCATGATACACTGACACTTTTATGTCATCACGATATTTAAGGGAGAAATAGCACCAAGTTAAAGCAAGTAAATAGGGCTCTCCTATTTAAAGAGGCGATAATTTGTCAGAAAGGAATAGGTTTCAAACCCATCTGAAAACTTAGAAAGCAATGAGGCCAAATATGAATTGAATACCTTACTGTTGTGAAAATTTACACTACCAGTCTTCCTTTTTTATGGTACCTATGACTAGCAAATCCTGCTAGCACATGAGAAACACTTTTCACCAAGGTAAATCCTCCTGTTCACAGGAGGATACATCTGAATGTTGGGTTTTTTTTTTTCTTCTATATCTTCATCTGTGGATGCATAGACTGTAATTTGAGGCTGGATCTTCCAACGAAAATGTTGGGTGAAAACCCACATTAATCAGATTCATCCCTGATGATTTTCTGTCCAACAGAATAACTTTGTGAAAAAAATGTTAAATGTTTGAATTCTCCTTGAATTCTCCTTTGTTACTTTTCCCCTAAAAATTTCATCAAAAAAATCGAACCAATGAAATTTGTTAGTTTTGACAGACCAACATGTTTTGCTGAAAATGTTCTAGTGTCTGTTTCTAGGGTGGTGAAAGAGAAAAAAAAAAAAAAAAGTAATTTTCTTTCCGAAAAAGGCAATTAAGGCAATTATTATGGAATCATGGAATTGTCAGAGTTGGAAGGGACCTCTAAAGATCATCTAGTTCAACTCCCCTGCTAAAGCAGGAATGCCTAGAGCACATCACTCAGGACTGCATCCAGGCGGGTCTTGTAAATCTCCAGAGAAAGGGACTCCATGACCTCCCTGGGCAGCCTGTTCCAGTGCTCCATCACCCTCACCATAATATTTTCCTCATATTTGAATGGAACTTCCTATTTTTCAGCCTGAGCCCATTGCCCCTTGTCTTATCGATGGAAACCACTGAAATTATCATTATACTTTTCAATGTATTGTTTTCTGAAAGTGATATAATTCTTCTGTGGAGTGTAATTTGAATTGTGGTGATCATTTTAGCTTTTTGAAGTAATGAACAGCATAATGGAAACCAAGCTGTTCACTGTTTAACTGAAAGGGATTGGATGACTGTTTCCTAGGCAACAGAGAAGAAAGGGTTTGGGTGTCTCTTAAAATGTAAAATAGACATATCCACGCTGGTTTATAGTCACATGGTAAAAAGGCTTGCCACAGATAGCATAATTACTACTCAAAATGCCAAAGAATGGCATGTAGGTTTCCTTTGAATTCTCTTTCCCATTCCAGAACCTGATAGTTAACATTCCTTCCAATAGTCAAAATTTATGGTGGACTGCAGTTAAAGCCTGGGTGAAGGAAAATACTGGCCTTCTTCCTTAAAACAGCAATAGAACTTTAATTAAGGTAGTGTCTGGATATTTCAGCCAGAGTAGTGTACAACTGTCCACAATGAGTTTATTTTTCAGCAAGTTGATATATAGCAGAAGAGCTGCCTTTTCTCAAAAGCCAACTGAAGGCTTCTCCGTGGTCTGGGCTTGATGCAAGAAGGGAAAAATGGAAGAAGACAGGAGAAGAGGGGAGAAGCAGAAGAGGGAAAAGCTTTGGGGTATCAGGCTTGTGCTCTGGCTGCTGTCAGGGAAGGAGAGGAGTGAAGGCAGAGATTTCTTGATGGAGCATCTCTCTAGAAAAGCACCTTCCAACCTGTTATAACTCCTGTCTTGGGGATAGCAACAACAGCTGCCAGGCAGATACTCCAGGGCACTGGTATAAGAGAAGGTGCAGAGCCTTAGCTGTTCACTGCCCATGGCAGCTGCCTGCTGTGACTGTGCCTCAAGCTACACTTTGATCTGCACCCAGACATATGCTGTCTGCAATTAGGTGTATCACAAAGAAAGACAGATTTTTCAGGTAGAAATCTGTGAAGAATGGTCATAAAAAAATCTCCACTGACATTCCACAAAAAGTTGTCTACACTCCCAAATAGTTATTAAATTATGGAAAGCTTTAAAGTTTTCTGCTTTCATTACCATTTTGCAGAAAAAGCATACCAGACATCTTTTTCTCTTTCCTCACTGCACTGTGAATCACTGAATCACAGAATCACTGAGGTTGGAAGGGACCTTACTGAAATTGAGATAATCACCATCTGCTGCTCTCATCTCATCCACCAAACCAGCCATCTCATTGTAGAAAGCTATCAGGTTGGTCAAGCATGATTGCTTTTCATAAATCCATGTACACTGCTTCACATCACCTTATATATTTGGAAATCATTTCCATAAGGATTAACTCCATCACCTTCACAGAGTCTGATGTCACTTGTCTTAAGTGCTCTGGATTCTCCTTCTTGTCATTGAAGAAAGGATTGACTTTTTTTTCTTCCAGTCATCAGTATGCTCTCCTAGTTGCTCTGACCTTGCAAAGATATTTGACAGTAGGCTAGCAGTTACATTGGCTAAACTCCCTCAACACTTGTGGGTACATTCTACTAGGACCAGGGGCTTATGCATGCCCAGCTTGTTTAAATATTCCTTAATCAGATTCTCCTCCACCAGTGATAAGCCTACTTTGATCCTGACATTCTCTGGTGTGAGAGTCTGGGATTTCTGAAGACTGGACTTGCCAGTAAAGACTGAGGTCAAAAAGGCATTCAGTACCTTCGCCTTCCCCATGTTCTTTGCCAGCATGTCCCCACCTCATTCAGTAGTGGCCCACATTTTCGCTCATCTTCTTTTTGCTGACAATATATATATATAAGCCCTTCTGGTTTCCCTTTGAGTGCCCTGTAAAACTTGTCTCCCGGTGGGCTTTGCCTTTCTAACCTCATCTCTACACATTCTGACAGTGTGTCTATATTCCTCCCAGGTCACCTCACCCTGCTTCCATCTCTTGTACACTTCTTTTCTATGTCTGAATTTTGTCAGGAGCTTTTTGTTCACCCCTGTGGGCCTCCTACCACCTTTCCTTGATTTTCTGCTCAGCGAATGGATTGTTAAGCTTAGAGGAGGTGATGCTTGAAAACCAATCAGATCCCACGGACCTTTCTTCTCTCCAGGAATCTATTCCCTGGGATTCTTCCAAGCAGATCTCTGAAGAGGCCAAAGTCTGTTCTCCTGAAGACCATGTTGTTCCTGCTTTTTGCCTTGTTCCCTCCTGTCAGGATCCTAAATAACACAATCTCACTGTCACGGCTGCCCCCAACTTTCACATACCCAACCAGTTCTTTCTTGTTGTAAGTACCAGGACTAGCAGAATTTGTGCCCTCCGTGGCTCTTTGAAACTGTCTGGATTGCTTGTGCTCTTCTTTGTATCTCCAGCAGATATCCTTGTCCCTCTTAAAGACCAGGGCCTGCAAATGTGAGGTTGCTTCCAGTCGCCTGCAGAAGTCCCCATCTACTTCTTTCTGATCAAGTACTATGTGGAAGACACCCATGTTAATCTGTCCTCTAATTCTGACTGCAGGTAATCACATCCCTCCTCCATCATTCCTAGTTCAAAGATCTCATGAGATTGGCTACCCTGTTGGCAAAGATACTTTTTCCCCATTTAGGTGGAACTTCTCTTTCTAGCCATCTAGGAGATGCCCTTGGCTGCCCCCAACCCCAACCACCCAAGCAGCCCAGTTCCCTGGATTTGCCTTGGGAGGCCCCCATCAGCTTCCCCTAGGAAGCTTTCAGCCCTCAGCTTCCCCAAGGAAGAAACTGGCCCTGCTGCATTCTGGCACAAAAGATATTATTAAATCCACTTTTATCATGTTATGGAAAATGAAAACAGCTTATAAATAAGCATTATAACTGCACTTGAGGGTTTGTGAATAACACTTGATTTATTTTGGTTAATCAATTTGTAAGTGAGAAAATGGAATAAATTGTTAAATAAAGGCTCAATGTTCCAGTTGCATTAGTGTGTTATCAGGTGGATAGTGATAACCTCCCATTCCACACTTTTAACTGCCAACAGTGTAACATAACTGGAGTTAGCTTAACCCCATACTGAAGCCAGTTGCACTGCCTTCAATGATGAGGGTTGAGAGCACACAAGGCATGGGCAGTTGCTGCATCTTTGATTATGTGCAAAAATCTGACAAAGCACTGCTTCTTGGTTATGAAATTGAGGTCTAAATACTACAAAAGCCTAGGCAGCATTTACTTAAATGGATTTGTCTTAAAACAAGCAAATCACTGAATAGGAGAAATTAGAAATCTAATTTAAATCCCAGTATAACTCACCATTTACTTTGGTATTCTCACGAGGAATCCTTTGTCTCATTAATACCATATTTAATAGGAGAAGCTGTTCATATCTCAAATTACAAAAGGATTTTAATATCCTATTAAAACAATAAAAATAATAATTTAATCCTTTTCTGTGCTTTGTAACATCTGCTCTTGTGAGACTGAGCTGAGTTGGTCTCAGTGGTCTTGTCATATTGAGTGCTGAGTGAGTACTGAACTCCACAGTCATTTCTTATTAACACTGTTTCTAGCATCTTTTGGCTTTTGTTCCTTTTCTTTCCTTTCTGCCACTTGCTTGCTGAAGTGAAGAGGATGAAGTATGCTGCTGAGAGCTACAAAGCTGAAGAACTCTGGGGTGCAGGAGCTGCTGTAAACCCTGTACCCAGAGAGGGAAAACAACACAAATCTTGCATATTCAGGTGGATTTGAGATCAACAAGGTTTGTTCTTACATTAGCAAAACACCTTCAAGGCATGCAGCTCCTAAGTAGATGAAGACTCACACACAGAGAGGGACTCATCCTGGTTCTTAGTACTCTCCTGCTGTGCAACATACATCAAAGTCTTATTTGTTTATATTTTTTTTAATATTGTGCCACATGTCTCCCATGGCATGAGCAGAAGAAATAAAAATCTTTTTCCTCAATATTAAGGAAATTAATTTTTTTTCTATGCAGATCAGGCTGTGCTTTTGCCCTGGCAATACTGAGATTTTACCCTCCCTAGGCTCAGTCTGCCTTTCATTGCCCTTGTGATAGATGGTCTTGGAGCCTCTTTAGAGCTGGCAATCTAACTTCTCCATTAAGCCAGGTTATTTTTGAGATAGATGTTTTGTGGGCTTTTTTCAGAGCTTAATAGAAACTGACATTCAAGTTCAAATAAGTTCCAAATACTCTAACTCTATCCACTAAATTTTTCAGTATTTCAAAATTAGTGTCTTGTGTCTTTAAATATAAGCAGGCATTCAAGAAGTAATTTTCTCCTCTCCTTCCCCCAACTCCTTTTTTATAGCATTTGCATAAGTAGTTCTTGGTTTTGCCTTCAACAGGGATGTTTCTGAGTAAGTTTATTAGCTATTCTATGTCCAAGTGATTTCTTATACTAGTAATCAATCTGTCAAAAATTATGGATGTCCTATACATGCATGAAGCATTGTACAGTTTATGTAGGACTGATTATGACATATATATATAAAATGCACAAATACATATATATACACACACATATATATGTGTACCTGTATATGTATTTGTATATGTATAAACCCCTCCAGAACATCTAGCCACCTCATTTGTTTAAGAAAAGATATTTTAAGAAAAGATATTTCAAGAAAATGAATTGGTATCTTTTGCAAAGTATTTTCCAGCCATATGTGTTTTCTAAAGTTCAAAAACGTTAGTTCATTTGGAATAAAATATTTTCAACAAAGTATTTAAAATTAAGCCATATTTAAACTAGGAACGTTTTGACTGCCTTCTTTTGCTGCTAGATAACCTTTCCTATATTCTTGCAAAGTGGAAATCTCTCTGGAATGTCTTGAAAGATTTGTTTTTAGAGGAAAAAGTCATTATGCATATGCTGAGCAGATACGTTTAGCAGAAATAATGTTCTCTGAAGATTCATTGTGATTGTTTGCTTTAACTTCCCATTAAAAAATAAAGTTAGATATCTACAATATAATTTCAACCTCAAATTCAAAAGCTATATCATTTTCTATTAAAAAACTCAAACAAGTCACAACCCCCAGTAGCCAGACATTTGGTAAAGCACACATTTTGTAATAAACATTTTGAAATATATCATCATCATTAAAGAAAGAAAATTCAAACTGTAGAGCCCAACACCAGACCAAGGAAAAAAAGTTGTGTAGAATGAATATTCAATTTTATAACTGGTTGATGAACAAGGTATCATAATCTGGAAAATCTGATGTTATTCTTCGGTGTCACAAAGTAAGAAAACTCTGGGCAATTTCTTGAATTGTCCTAAAAATCCCTTTTAGACAAGTAGACACACACTTATATCTGTATTTGCATGTGTGTGTGTACATTTCTGTGTATGTCTATTTGTGTACAGATAAAAATTTGATTTATTTAAATTTCTCGACCCTATTAATGTAAAAGTATTTGTAGACATCTTTTAAAAAGATCAATGAAAATGAAGGAAATCTTCTCATAACTGAACTTTACAATGTTATTGTGTTACAATAACAATTGGCAATTGTTACAATGTTATTGGTTTTGGATATATGCAAAGCATTTCCCACCGTCTCACATAGGACTTATTCAACACCACCAATGCTACTGAAATCACTCAAACAAAAACCAAGAGTCAGTCTTTATAATGTTCTGGCGGAATACTGGGCTGAGTCATCTCCAAAGATTACATGCAGAATTATGCTGATGGCTATTTTATGTCCATAATTTCAATTACCTAATAGAAGTCTTTTTTCCCAGAGGAAGTTATGACTTACAAGTAACAGCACCTGTGTAAGTATGTTGAGGTGCAAAAGGAAGCCAATTAGGACCATTCTTCTCTTAAAACTGTCACACAGCAGAACTAGTGTGCAAGTAAGGAAGAAAGGCAAGAAGGACACAAAGAGGACCATTCAGAATTGCTACTTGTGAAATTTTGTCTCTTTGACATGGACATACCACTTAAAAATAATAACCTGACAAAGTCTGCATTTAATTTGATTGAATTACATATAGTTGAATTAGATATAGTCCCTTACAAAAAGATAAGTTCCAAGAAGACATAAAGATTTCATATAGCCATTATGAATTTGTGGTGTTCTTTTCATATATTTCTATGACTATATTAATATATTTTAATTATTAAACAACACGTTTATTTCTTACAGCCTTCTTCCCAATGAATTGCATGCTGCCTCTAGGGAGCTGTATAGTCTTCTCTATAGATAGAGATGCTGAAATAAACTCATTTCTGAATATGAAAATACCTAGCAAAGTCCAGAGACTTTAATCATGGATCCAAGGGTCCAAGAATTAAATTAAGGATCCAACTTCTCCATTAAGCCAAGATGTTAGTCTGCCTCACCCACCAACAGAACGTGCCAAGAAAAGCTGACAAGGTATTTTCTCCCATTTTTTGAAGATGACAGAGGAAACATTAAAAAATGCTTAGTTAAAACATCTGTATTTAACAGGTTTTGTCAAATCCAAAATAAGCTTCATGCAAAATAAGATAGCATGAAATTAAGATATTGTTTCCATACTTTTACCCCTCCCCATGACCTCTCCCTGGCTCCCTTAGAGAATTTCATTAGGAGTCAAGGAAAGCAGCGTGCATATATATACATTCAGTAGCTGTTTAATAAAGTTGTGTAAGATCAACAGTATATCGGGAAGATGCTAAAATTATTTAGTAACCCTGAGTATCACTTTATTCTGCCTGTAACTTGAATAAGGACAGAGGAGTACAGGAGTCTCTGTACTCTGTACTCCTGATACTTGATTATGTTAACCAAAGATTTCTCACGTTTCAGAGCCTTCAGACAGGATCCTCTCCACCAAGCAAAGCAGGATTATCTCCCACTGAAACCTCCAGCCCCAGGCATACCAAAAAAAGTGTTCCCATTTTCCACCTGCAAGGTAGGGATAATACTGCTGATTTTTAAATTTATTTTGTTTTAGAAAGCCGTCTTGGCTGGTTGCAGTTTTGCTACGTACGTGTGCAATGCCCAGAGACATGGGGCCATGAAGTACTCTGTAATGCAAACAAAGCAAGGCTGTAATACGTCTACTGAAGCAGGAAGGCAGCACTGAATATTAGCACTGTTGAACTAGCATACAAGCATCAGAGTGAATCTCTGTTAATATCTACCATGTACTTACTGCATTATAATAATGTACTGAAGTAAAATGACAGTAAGACACTTGCTATAACAATAACAGTATTTCAGGTGAATTTTGGTTCTGCGAAAAAAAAAAGCTTTTAATTAGATATTCACAGTGGCAACTATTAGAGTTACCAGCTTGAAACTTGAATGACAGTATCAAATCTCAGTCTCCCTTATGTAGAGAAATACCCTCTTGTCATTTGGCTCTTTTTTTGTATAAAAGACATACAAATTGGTACAATTGTCTTAATGTTTGAATTTACTTCATCCTATTAAGTGATCATGATCAAATGTCTCCAGGAATATTTTGTGTTCTTTTTCTTTTTGCCATTAGCAGACATCTCAGTCAAACAAATCAGTGTTTTCCTTTCTAAAATACTCATTAACACACTGTAAAGCTAACAAAAATGTTACTAAGTGCACGGTAATCTGTGTATGTATGTGTCCCTTCTTTAGTCTATGCATCCTTTCTTTCTTTTATGTACTTTAGGAATGCACTTTAAAACCACTTGCTGTTGCTAATATGGGATGGGATGTCCTTTAATGGGAACTCCAAAAGATTAATGACTTCCTGAGAGTCTCTGATGCCAAGCCAAACAAATCCTCATATACATCCCCATCAGTCAGAAATATGTTAGGGTGTCTCTCAGTAGCAAGATCTGCTCCTTAGCTGCCTTCATCTTTTGAAAGGGATTCAGCCCTATTGCTTGGATCTCAGAAGAAAGGAGCTGAATTCCCTCCTTGTTGAAGTCCTTCAGAATATACTTATATTTTCCTGTGACTCAGCTCCTTGTCTGTAAAATGACAATTTTACAGTTGAAGTGGAGGGTAGGAGCCTATAGGAAAAATGAAAGAGGATTCATCTACACCAGCATATTCAGTGAGAGCTGTAGTGAACTGGGCATTTTTATACAGATATAGCATAAGAGAAGGCTGTGAAGTGCATGAGAACCTGTTTCAAGATCTTGAAAAATTTTATGTTTGACTCAAAATAACAGTGCTGTTAAAGCATAAGAAGTTTCAAGTGATCCAATACCTTTTTTTTTTTTTTATTTAGAAGAGTAATAACTTCTAGAATAAACTTCATAAATAAAGTTCATAAAGGAACACTAAAGATGGAGACTCAGTCTGCATTTTGACTGTTACTTCAGAGTTTTGTCATCCTATCAGAAGATGAGTGGGAGTGAAAGCAGCAAGAGTGTAATTAGTGTGCTGTAGACTAAAATAGTCTCTCCACTGTCCAGTGATAAATGGCCATGTACTAGAAATGGCCTTTCATATAAGTTAAGGGCAGTGTCAGTAGCATGAAAATAGCTTTATCTGTGAGGCAAGACCACAGGTCTTAGGCTCAAGTGTCTCAAATTTGGTAATATAAAAATGGAAACAGTCATTTGCTCATCAGAATTGAAGTAGGTCACATGTGCTGCATTTCTGGATGATGTGAGATGGAATTACTTTAAAAAATGCCTGAGGGAAAAAAATTCTATTAGAAATCATGAAGTCTCCTGGAATACTCAGATTCGGTGTCCAAAAATTATTTTGACAACTAATCTCATTCAAATCAATAGAGGTAGTACCTCCATATCTTTGAGGAGCTTTTGTTATCTTTGAAATTCTGCATATGAACTAAATATTTTATTATTACTATTTTGTAGTGACACTGACTTTAATCCCACCACTATCATATTCAGACTGATTTGTAAAATTACAGTATTGTAAATTAAAAATGTGTTTGTTGTTGCTGTTGTTATTTATTTCAATAAGTCAAAATTGTGGAAAAATTATGTAAAATAGCATTTCAGAGAATAAAACCTAATCAATATCTTTATTTGACAACTATTCCCACTGAGATAGTAATCTGTCTCACAACAGAAATCTCTGCAATGTGGGCACCTTTTAAAATATTTTCCTGTGTTGTTGTTGTGAGAATGGGTCAATAATTTCAAAAGAACTCCTTTATTTAAAAATTATGTAGAATAAAGGAATCTGTGGGAAGCTGGATTCATCAAGTCCCATGAGCCTTTATGAGCTCCAGTGAGGTAATGGAGACTTGCATGTTTGGATTATTTCCTAGCCTTCTTAAGAAAGATTAATATTTGGGAGAAAAATATAAAAATGCATATTTGCATATGCAAATACAAATCTTAACATCTATCTAGTTAAATTTAGCGACCAGTAGACAAAATCCAATTTCCACCAATAAAGTCTGACTGTGTTTAAAAGGTTTTGCCCATGCCTTTAAAAATAAGGAATTTCTAGCACTCTTTCCTAGTTCGAGCAGAAGTTGCTTAGGGCAGCAATGTCTAAGTAAAAGGCGACATTTGATTTTTTTCTGTAATGAAGGGTGTCAGGCCAGATTATTGGTATTGTCCCTTTCAGCTCTCAAACCTCAGAAATGACAGACTTGAGTGACCAGTTGCTGAAACACATGCCCTGTTTCTTTCTTTTTCACTGGGGGCATCCGATTACTGGTGCAGATCCAGTTGAACTGTTGTATAAGCAGGAAAGCTTGCAAAGAATAAGCATATGTGACATTCATTCCTGAGGGTTTGGTGTTGACAGAAAATAACCACATCCCACCATGACTTTCTTTGTACCTCTTTGGTTCCAATGCTACTTCTAGGGCAGGGAAAATGACAAAAGGTGGGTTTGGATCCTTCGTTTTGCTGGATAGCTGGTGAGGTGTAGAAGAAATTATAAATGCCAGGTGTGCAGTTAGATTTTAATCCTCCTGAACTGACCTGAATGCATGATTTGAAGGTACCTTTGTACTAATAAATGCAACATATGGAAGAGGCTTGAGCACTCTCATTTGATTGCTAGCAATCCTGAAGCATGATTTTGACTCCTGGCAACTTTCATTTTAGCCCCAAACTAGCTAAATGCTTGCCCAGTTTGGAGGACATCACAATTCAGACATTGTTTCTAGTAAATAGTCTGGACTCTTTTCTGTGAGAAAGTCTGTTTAGGTACTTGGGTGCTAGTCCTGAATATCACTTGTTCCCCAAGGCCATGGAAAACTTGGCAGGCCTGTTTAGTTTATAGTGTAAACATACCCTAGGAGACTGAGCAGTAGTATCATGCAAGCATCGAGTAGTAAGTTAAGTGTGTGTTTGTAGGATTACAGGCTTCCTAGGTTGATTGATCTCTGCTCTACATGTCCTCTTTGCTAACAGGTTCAGTAGTAAAATGAAATTAGCTGACCGGCTATTGCAGCAAATGCTGATGGACGCCAGATGCTCTGGTACTACTGATACCATTCGAATCTTCAGTGTTTTGTACCATATTCTCTTTAACTTGTGAAACAGTCTCATTCTTTGGGTTATGTTGTCTGGCAACTCCAATTCTCGCTTGTGCTGCCTGGATGACTTCCAAGTCACTCAGCATGGAGATGGAACACAGCTCTCTGCTCCAGCCAGGCCAGGCTGCCAGAAGGTGTTGCAAAGAGACAACTCTCCATCTGGACTAATTTAAAGCTGAAAAAATGCATGAAGTTTCATGAAAAAAGAAGGCAATGGGAAAGGGTCCTGCAGGTTATCCCAAATTATATTTAAATTCTCTATAAAGTTGTCCAGTAAGGCAAGAGACTGATCTTTGGTAGTTGTCAATAAAAGAGTAAAGGAGTTAAAAAAAACATTACTTCCTCAAGAGCAAAATGGATTTTGAAGATGGTGTTCCCAATTTTCTGAGAGAAGACTACCAAAAAATGAAAGCATTTAATTCATCCTGAAAAACAGGATGTGAACTTTGAGTGGTCACATTCTGGAAAGGGTTACCATTCTTGAACCTAAGGTTGCAAAAAGGATCATACAGTAGAAACTGCTAGACATAAATTTAAGACCGCATTCTTTTTCTGAATGTAATTAGATACATTGCACAAAATTCTAGTTTATTTTGATGTTTACCAAAGATTTTTGAATTTAAGCCTAAAGGGTTACTGCCTGATATCTTGGCATTTTGGTGAAGAATTCTCACCAAAGAATGGTGAAGAATTTGGTGAAGAATTCTCATTTTTCTGAAGTTAAGTCTTTAACTTAGCTTAGCCTCTTATCTTTTTCTGGTGGACACCATAAAAAAGTGAATTTAAAATTTTATAATTTTATAAATTTAATAATTAATATTTAATATTAAAATATTAAATCAAATTAATATTAAAATAAAATTTAAAATTAAATAATAATAATTATTATTATTCATCTACCTGATTGAATTAATTTTAAACTCTAAAGATTATCACAGAACTGATATGGAAAGGTGCAGTCCTCTCTCACTGTACAGTAAATATTCTCGTATATTCAAATATAGTTGTAGATGTAGAAATAGGTGTTGTCCAATTTACAGAGGTTGTCATGTTTTCTGTAGACTGGCTGATCTTTGGCAGTTGAAGGGAGGAAGAATCAGGGTCTCTGTGCTGCAGCGAGTCTTTTACTGCATGGCTATGTGCATTTGTGCACTTTGCTTAACTTCACAGAGATCTGCTTTGGCTGTTTGCATTTTGTTGTTTGCATTCATAACCACAACTTTTACAGCACTGTAAGGTTTAAACAATATTTGTGAAGGAAACCACTGGAAGTGCAAAGCAACACACTAATGTTTATTTTCAGAGCTGTTGGATTCAAGGTGGGGATGAGCTGATGGCCCAGAAGGACTCTTTAGCTGTATATAACGTATTAAATTCTTCTGAATTGTTGCATTATCATCACTGATGTCTCATAACTGCAGAGACAGTTGGTTAGAATAATTTAGTTTTAAGTTAGATCAAAAGACTGTGTGGTCAAACATATATATTTTATGAATGCCTTATTTAATCTTTAGGAGTATATATAACAAGTTTTACATTTCTTTAGTTTTGGGGTTTTAGTTGGTTTTTGTTTGGTTTGGTTTTTTTCATTATCTGTATCTTTTGCTTTTAATCTCTTTCTTCTCATGAATCAAAATTATTTTTGTTATTTGGGAGAATTCCTAAAGCAACAAACAACTTAGACTATCATTGGCACAAATCTTTAACCCTGCATTTCAGATACTCACAAAACACATCAGCAAAACAGCATAAAAGGAATTTAGAGAGAAACCTGACACAAGGTAGCTATTTTTAAAGCATGAATGCAAAAGAGGAAACATGTTTTGTCCCACTGAAAGTAACAGCACAGATATTTTCATGACAAAGAAGAGCAGCTGCAGTAACACTAACTACAAAGGAAAATTACAAGGGTTGTCAATTCTCATGTTTCAGATAATGATCTGATCACAAGCTGAAGTCAGTTAGACATTTCCCCCATGGTGTATTATTGTCCAATTAGACGCATTATGGAGCTTTATATGCCCTCTTGAAGCATTTGGTGTTGGCCGGTATTTGGGATTATGAGGATGTGTTGGATGGACCATTGCTCTGTTCTGAAATGGCAAATCTGTATTCTTTTGTTTAAAGGAGGGAAATAATGGGTAACATTTAATAGGGCAGAAGGAAAGTACTCATGTCCCTGAAAATTATTTGTTCAGGGTCATATTTTTCTACTTGTTGTCCACCTCCCACCTACCTGAAAAGCTCCATGATTGGTTTCTAGTAAAGCAAAGTGAGGTTCTATTATGTTCAGGCAGAGTGGAGGGAAGGACCACTCCAGATTAAATGCAGACCACAATAAAAAAGCCCATCTGTATCAAAAGACTATCTTCATTCTGGCAAGAGAGGCATCAGAAGAGTGACAAGACTGTTGAATAACTGGATAATACTAAACCTTCACTGTCTTTCATTACTAGATATAGGAAAGGGGTGTTTAGATGGTTGAAACACAAAATGTGAGAACATGTCAGCATAGTGAATACTCTGCATTCTCTCAGCTGAATGACTGATGAAAGGCATAATCTGGCTGACTGCTCCCTACTGTTTACTTTTTACTGGAACTACTCCTCAGCCCTTTCTTTGACTTAGTCATATCAGAGTTTACAGACATAGCAAGCCAAATCTTCTTCAGTGAAGTCAAGGAGCATGCATGGATGCCAAGTATTACTGTACACTGCTGTTGTTTCTATACCTCATCTAGGGAGATGCTGACCACTTCCCAGAAAATAAAGGCTTGTCTCAGATAGTCCTATTGTCAATAGTTCATAACATGACCACTAAATAAAGAGTAGACTCTTTTTAACAGGGGGAAATCAAAATATTATTTTCATAGTTTGCTTAGCCTGTCATCTCAGGTGTAACTTACACTTAGATGTAAGCCAACTCTGTACGAATCCAATAGTTAATGTGACACAGAATCCAAGCCAATAAATAGGATGTGCAGAGAGGCACTTATGTTTGAGACTGCCTCTGCAGTGCAGTGTCCCTTGATTTTCACCATGGTTGTTTTGCTACATCTCCATTGGTCCCAGACCATAGACATCTCATTAACTCAGCTCCAGCTGGGGAACTGGGCCGTGCTCCCTGCCATTTCTTGACACCAGCAGCATTCCTCACCATCCTCAGCTACACATTGAGGCATATAAAATCTGATGGAGGTGTGAGATAAAGTGTCCTGGGAAATTAAATCAGCATGGGAAATGTGTTGCTAAAGGAGACTAAGAGGAAAAAAAGGTGACTTCAGTGACTTCAGTGCCACTTTCTGATACAGCTTTTATCATAATCACCTTTGGAACAAGGTACAGACTGATATTAGTTTTTATAAACTCTATTGTTTATTAATACATCTAACTCCTCTATTTAAATCAGAGAACAAAACCTAATGCATGGTGAGGGAGAATTGCAACTCCGCTCAAAAAACTATGGTGCAAGATTATTTTGAAAGAGGTGAAAGGAATTTCCTTTTGCTTCTGGTAAAAAACCCAGAACTGAACAAATCTGTAAGTCATTTACACTCCCTGCAGTAATGAGACTATTGGTCTAAAATAAGGTCCATTTCTGTTTCTCATGAAATAATTGTTCCTGATTTCCATCTTCTGTATACTTAAATGCTTGATATTTATTTATGGCACACTGACACATTTAGCTGTTTTCATTAAAATAGACGCTATTGAATTTATTCATGCCATTCAGCAATGTGTTATTTCAGCTTCTTTATTGTATGTATCTTTTTAGCTAGTAGACTCTATAATAAAATTCTGATCCTACATAATCGGTGTGTTTTTTTAAATGGTCCGCTTGTATATCCAGGGAAAACTAGCTTCTCCTAAATAAATAAGGTCACCACTATGCAGAAAAACTGAAACACTCGGAGCAAAAAGAAATTTTGCAATTCAGATTGGGGGTTGTAAGGAAGGTCATTTTGCTGATGGGAACAGAAGAATCTCAAACAGCAAAGACTAGGTTGTTAAATTAGTTCTGAAAATCATCAGCAGCTTTGGTTCTTTCCAGAAGTACTCATTTCACTCTAGTATAGCATGGTCCCAGATAAATGCATCAGGTGCTTCAGGAAAAGACAAATATCTTTGCTCTAAAAATATTTGTAATCTATCATTACATATAAATTATGGGAAACAAGAATATTTTGCAGCTCCTTTCTCTGAGACTCTTCAGATGGAAAAAAACTGCTTATATGCCTGTATCTTGGTCCCCATGAGAAGAAATAAAAGACTATGGATCAGAAGGGAATGAAATCATATTTTACTTCTGAAGCCATATTAGCCAGATCTGTAGACTTGCTGAAGATTAGGCACCTGGAATATAACCAATTTCACTTAAAAATTGTGAGGTGATCTTACACTAAGTGCAGTGTTAGTCTGCGTTACTGGCTTCTACTAAAAGCAGTAGCCTTATTTAGCTATGGTTGGATCTTCTCACAGCTGTATGTTTTCTTGTATTGGACCTTGTGACTGAGACATCTGCATCAAACTTAGCTGTCACATTGCTGAAGAAAACAGTAAATTGTCAGGACTGCAGGCTGCACCTCAGTGACTCCATCTCATGGGGGAATAGCTATTTTGGGGGGAATGGTTTAGTTTTCCATTGCATCAGCTCACTGAATTTATTCATCCTGAGGCTGTATGACCCTTGGGTTCAGTAAAAGTTCAGTTAAAGGGAGGTAACAAGATAGGTAGGAGAGAGACTAGAACACTTCTTTTTAACAGTAACCTGAAATTATATGATATTGGGAATGCAGTCAGCTTGGTCAGCAGTACATATCTATCTTTACACATCTGAAGTAAAGATTATCCACCTTTGCCTCTCTGGATTAGGTGATTTTACATCCATTTGCTGGACTAAGCACCTTAAATTCAACTCAATCTAAAGGCTATATTAAGTCTGCAGACAGCCATGCTATCATGTGAATACGTTTTTAGTCTGCTGACCACAGTCAAATTTTTGATGAATTAGAATTGCATCCTGCCTTCATTGTTAATACCTCTATATGTCTTTTCACTGAATTTCACTGAATTTCACTGAATTTTTTTTGGAGTTGGAAGGGACCATAGAGATCATCT
>BJBW01001330.1:34549-58060 GCA_004320125.1 Scolopax mira
TGAATCATCTTTGTTGCCCTACGCTGGACTCTTTCCAGTAGTTCCCTGTCCCTCTTTTTGCATGCTTCTCTTATCAGAACTAGTTCTATTTCTCAGTAGCACATGTTTTGGGCTAATGCTGTTTTGTGCACATTTGTTGGCCATTCCATTATTTTATTTTTTCCTTGCAGCTAAAAGAGAGATGGAAAAATGACCATTTGAAAAAGATAATTACCTCCTTAGCCTAAGTAACAGCATTGCAATCCTATGTAACTTCATACAGATCACTGTACAGATGCCCAGATCTGCAGAAGATGTTAGCTGCTTTGTCTTCTTTTGGTTACAATTGCTGGATATTTTGGTAACTTGAATCACGGTAAATTAAAAAACTTAGATAGTTTTTGGTCTATTAGCAAATACTGATTTGAACTTACATATACATATCCTTCTTTTATTCCAGCAGCTTATCTTTGATTCCTTAAGAATTACTTAAATGACATGGATCTTGAGGAAATAATAAAAAAAAAAGAGACAAAGAGCCTCATAGGTACTTTCATTTAATAAAAATAAATGTTCCTCTCCACTTTATTTAATTCAGATACATTCTCTATTTCATAACCCTAAGAGTATATTAGAAAGATGAACAGATGTATTGGTAGGTTTTTTTTAAAGAATAGTAAAGTCTTGGATGCAAATGGGACATCTTAGTCTTTATAATAACTTAGGCAGTCTCATATCATCTTGCATTTTTCCATGCAGTTCAGCTTGGCTGGCCAGAGGAATTTGTGGATAGATTATACAAGTCCTCTGGATGAAAGATAACAGCTGCAATATCCAGAGCTTCTATCCTGATTAATTTGTTAATGTTTGAAACAGTGCCCCACAGAGGTTTCCTAAATACTGTTGGTTTGGTAGACAAGTCAGGGGAAGGCTAAAGATAAGTCATTAAGGGTAATTTTCTGTGAATTCTAGTTTGTGGTGGTTTTAGGATGGGGTCTCTCAGTGACATCTACTTTAGTTTCAACTATGATTGGAAAACAAAAAGCTTTCAGAGTATGTTGTACACATTAGTTATCCACTGTCTCATCAAAACAGACCAGACTGTAACTGTTGTCTCCTGTTGCCTTGTTCCATCAATTCCTACAAAAAATGCATCCCCTCCTCTCAAAGCTGAAGAAATATACAAAAAGAAGTAGTGAAATGGCAGTGTAATCACGGTTCGCATTTTATTTTCTTTTCTTGCTAGGAAACAAATTATTTGAGTACATTTTTTTTTATTTTCCATCAGTAAATTAAACTGCACTTGCAAATTCTATTTATTTTGTCATGTAATTTGCATGGATTTTATGTGGCTCTTTATTTACCTGTTCATAAGGTAAATATCGGCAATAACCATTATATCTCCCAAAGGAGACTGCAGCATATTATTTGTTTGCAGAAATGTCTGCATCCTATGAGGTAATTTCCAAAGAACTAGTATAGGCAGATCTGTATAGTGGCAGTCAGGAATGGTCTGAATCTGGACAGAGAGGAAAGGTATAATATTACAGTTTATACCGCCACTAAAGCAGAGTGTGATAAAAAGACCTTTGAACTGATCCTTCACTATCAGCTGCTTTCATACATTATTTCTGTACAGTGCATTGCTGTAAAAGCTTCATGCTACACTCACTGTAGATACAGGACCACATAATTACTTCAGCTAAGAAATCATGGAAATCATCATAGAATGATAGAGATGCCAGTTGGAAGAGACATTCAGTGGTCACCTAGTCCAGCATCCTGCTTGAAGCAGGACCGGCACCACCAGCAGATCAAGTAAGCAATAGCTTTGTCTGAATTAGTCCATAAATCTCCAAGAATGAAGATTGACAGTCTCTCTGGGAAATCTGTTCAGTACCGCAACACCCACACAGTAGAAAGTGTTTTCCAAATGCCCAAGCTGAACCTCCCAAGATTCAACCTGGAGCCATTGCCAGTGCTAGTAATGAGAAAAAGTTTGGTATTTTTTCTTTGCAACTACATTTCAAATAACTTAAGTTGATATTAAATCACCTCCTTAGTGTCCAGTTTACCAGATGACATGGGCCAAACTCCCCCACCTTCTCCAGATAGGTCACATGCCTGAACTCCCTCAGCATCCACTTCAACCTCTCCCTCCACATCCTTCTTAAACTAATGAGCCCAAAATTTGACCTGTATTTTAGGTGCAGTTTCACCAGCAGCAATAGAGATGAAAAATACCCTTGATCTGAATGCCTCACTCCTCCTTAGTTAGATGAGGGTGAAGTTTGCCTTATTCACCATGAGACCACTTTGCAAAACTGACTGTTGAGAACACTATAAAATGGAAGTCTAAATCTAAAATTCTGTGTATACCAGCATACTTCTTTTCCTGCAAATTTTTGTGGTGCTTCACCTGTACAACCTTGCCAAGGTAAGGTTTACTGTGCACTTACAAAAGTGATTTGTGGACTTGCTGCTTGCTTGATGTATGCAATATTATTTATTAGTGTTTTGATATATAGCACTTTTATAAGAAAGTACATTTCCCAAGCTCTAAGATTTTTTCTTGTAAATTAAAAACAGTCACATAAAAATGAACAAGTTATTGCTTCTCCCAGAAAAAAAAAAAAAAAAAAACAAAAAAAAACCAGAAGCACCCTAAATTGCATGAAAGTTTTATCAGTGTGTCTCACTTTATATAAAATACAATTAGGACATTCTGTATCCCACAAGTTTGCAGAAATAGATAAGTCAATCTGCAAGCTGTTCTGACTACAACAAAATTGAGGTTGCAGTGGGTCATGAGAAAAGTGTAAATTTTAATGATGTGTGACTTTTATGGAATATCTTGTCTAGGAAGGGCCTAAAGTTTAGCTGGCCTCGCTGCATACGCCAGTGAGGTACAGGGGCAGCAAACAGATCCAAAGCCACCTTTGTATTTTTGACTGACCTCTCTTGTTCCTGGCATGGATGCAGATCTCATCAATCACAGCATGTTTGGTTGGGTTGTTAGCTCTAAAGGCTAAAACCCTGGCTTCTCAACAGAAAGCCATAAACTGTAACTGCTGTGGCCTGAAAGTCATAGGTTGTTAATACAGGTTTATGCAGCTGCTTCATGAGGTGTGTGGTAATATGTGTCTGCAGAAAGCTGAGAATATATGTTGAATGCCATGAGAAAGGGGAGGGTTAACAAAGGCCAACTGAAATGTAGAGAAAGCAGCTTCATCACATAATATGTGATTAAGCTATGGAAATCTCTGTCACAAAATGCTATGCATAATAATAGTGCCCATGAGTCTAGAGATGATTGAACAACTTAATGGAAGAAAAATACCTAAAGGAATGTTTGTAAAATAAAAAATGTGATTTTATAGTTAATGATTATAAAGAACAACATGAGTTGCTCAGGATATCCCTAAAAGGAGGAGTACTGGAGGCTAAGAGGGTGTTTTGGGGAAGTAATCTTGTACATTTGTGCACACACCCAATAATTAGATTCTGCCTAGGCATTTGCTGCAGGTCACTGCTGGAAAGAGTCTTTTGAGATGCACAGAGCTTACTCTGATCCAGTGTGTCTTTTCTTCTGTCCTATCTTTGTTGCTTCCTCTGAATTCAAGGCAGAGTGCAAAGCTGGAGTAAGATACAGAGCAAGTCTGTGAATTAACCTTTAATGGAGCTTCTAAAGTCTGGGCAACAAAAACTGAGGGGAGGTAAGACTACATAAAACAAATGTTTGTTAATGTCTCCTTATATAGTAAATGTTGAAGGAACTGTTACTATCATCTGGTCTTACCATGTGGCAATACCAGATAGACCACACTATCTTAATTTTTACATTTTGATTTTTAAAGCTGTGAATTACTCAAGATTAAAGGTGACTTTCAAAAGTCAGCAGCTCAAGTATGGTGTTTTTCTATTAAATTTACTAGTTTATTTTTAAAAGAAATTTCAGATTGATTTAAAAGTGCTCACAGACAGAAATGCATCAAAAAAAGGGAATAAGTAGGAACATGTAATGCTGTAGTTTCATTTCAGAACTTTAGAAGTTCTAGGGCCTGAAACATCATTCAGCCTACTATGAAGAAAGAAATCTTTTAAATTTTCTCTATTTAAAACTGATTTTTAATTCCCAACTGTATAGCGCATATGGCTCTTCAAAATAAGTTCTAATGACTTTAGTTTTAGACAAAAAAAATATTCCCTTGTGAACTTTTTTTTACAAGTGAAATTGGAAAAATTTAGAAAGCTGAAAGTTTCAGAAAGATCCTGGTGACACCAATCTAACGATTATTGTTAGAAATCTTTATGAATTCTTAACAGTTGCACATCTCACCTACAGCCTGAGTGGGATGAATGCATTCTCTGAAGTTCAGAGAACAGGTTCAAGAAACATCTTGCCTGAAATGCCTTAGGAAAATATAAACAAAGACAGGTCAGGTACAAAAATAAGTGTCATTCAGCTTTTATGACACTGGTCTTGATAAATTCTACCAGTTAATTATTTTTTTTCCTCCTAGTTCATCAAAGTCAATAAATATATATCATTTGTCTAAGAGAGGATAAAGAGGTGATCAATTGACAGTCTATCAGTGAGTCCATCAGGAAGAGAGATTTTAATCCAGCAAAATCACGCAGCATATGAAACAGAATAAACTAATCATTATATCAAGTGATTGGAAGCGAAAGTATAATATATATTTGTAACATATTAGAAATATGTTACAAAAGTTACAAGGAGAAGATAATTCACCAGTTAAAAATTTTGCCTTTGAATACGGTGAATTTTTTAAATGAGGATAGGCTGAGTTTCTAGAAGGGATGGGTTTGTTGGGTTTTCTTAGGCAGGATAAACAAAAGTCTAGAAAATGTATCTGCTGAGGTAATTGGCCCCACTGAGTGACTACTCAATGGTGCCTCCTGAGGGTTTGCATACCTTTAGCTCAGTGTGCAGTTTACTGTCTCTAAGCCAAGACTTACATGAAGCGACACAGTAATATGACTGTGTCATATGGTATAAGCAAAGCTCTGTAAAGACTTGAAAGAAAAACAAAACCAAAAATAGATCTCGAGAGAAGTTATGCTTTTAATTATCACTCAAAACACAAAGACAGGAAGCTCATGATCTTAAATGTTGTCTGGCTGTGAGTGATATAACACATGAAGAGTGTAAAGCTGACCCACTTACGTAATTTCATATGAGCATCTCTGAGCTTGAGAGTCTATTGGACCTAACGATTGGGGCAAAATGGTGTCACAAGTGTGTGACTAAAATGTACCGACAGTTAGGATGGGGTTAAAAAAAGCACGATGAAAATTAAATTATGAACATAATCAAGACATAACAAATGTATTGTATATAAGGAGAATCATTACCACAGATGACTGTAGGGTGCAGGAAGGGGAGGTTCATGGGGCTGGACCACCAGCAGACCAGTACTTCACCTGTTGCTTTCTGTGCTTCCAATCCAGAGATGTTTGTGAAGGTTAGGGGAAGTGACCCTTAGAAAAGCAGCCGACATGGGTTTGTTCAGGATCACAAGATCACAGAACAGTGCAGCCAAAAGGTTTAGGATTGGGGAAGAAGATTCTGGGAGGGATCTGTCTGACTCCAGGATATACTAATTTATGAGACAACTGTGAAGACTTTCATTGTTAGTTGCCACAGAATTTTAGTTCAGGGAGAGAGAAGAGAAGTAACACTAAATGGAATCTGTTCAGGGTGGAAATTAAGTCATAACATTAATGACTATAAAATACTAATTACACCTGAAGCAGTATTTTAATAGTGATAATTCAGATTATGTTAATGTACCATTCTCTTTAAACATGTTAACTACCTGTTCAAATTGTAGAAGGTCAGTGGAATGTGTGGCTGGCTCTCATTAATTTTTTTCTTATATACTGGCATTCTTCACTGTCTTGGCTGAAGTCCATTTTCCTTTTTCAATCAGTAGTTTACATTTTAAATTAATTCATTAGGTAATAAAAAATCTTTAATTAAAAAAGTAATTTATTCTTAATGGCTTCAGGTCCTATAAACTGACAAAAAGTATTGCTTTAACCCATTTATTAAAGTCTGAGTGACACGTTATCTACCAAGAATACTAAGACGATATGATTATTGTCAGTTTTGTTTACTCAGCACACAGAGGACTCATGGCTGTGTGCAGATGCCAGTGTCTTTTATTACTTAAACACTGATTAGAAGACTGTGACTGTATGCAGTAAAATGATGCTTGATAGCAACAATGTTTGATTAACACCGTTTTCAGCTCTGATAAGAAATGGCCAATGTAAGAGTTAATACTCTAGAGAGCTTCTTTTGGTGCATTAGGTGAGATTCACGATGCTGTTTGACAGAAGCTGAGGGAAGGAGGAGAGCATGGCTACCTAGATCTTTTTCCAGGTCTAAAGGAAGAAAGAATTGTTCTGAAAAAAGGACTCTAAGTATACTAAAATTAGCTGGAATTTTATACAGTGCGGTCATCTTACTCCTTTCATGTCCAGGGTTAGTCCTTTCAGTGCCAAGTGATTAATGCACTAACCTAGCATAGTAGGGTGGGGAGGACATGGGGAAAGGAAAAGAGGAAATAAATTTGGCTCACAGACATATTTTCCCCCTGGGCCTGATCCAAATCTCAGCCAATGGAAAATTTTCTATTAGTTTGGCAGGACATTACATTGAGCCCTATATCATGCTGGGATATAATGTTTCATGAAATGCAGAATAGATACTTTGTGAATTCTACTGAATTAGGCTTTATTTCTATTTAAACAGAACACTAACTAGCCGGACAGAATTGCAAATTCTACATTCAGAGAATGAATTCTTGAACTAGTCTCTCAGGAGTGGAAACAAGAAAGTAAACAGAGAACCCTACATACACCTCTGTCATGCTTGTGGTCTATAAAAGGTAATACATATTTTGAGATCGCCCTACAACTGAGATGAACCAGGAGTTTGTATACACAACCCATATTCTGAAGAAAAGCTAGGCACTTAACTGGCTTGTCTTGAATAGAAATTAAGGACTGAATGTCTGATACTTGCTCTATAAGTAGAAAAAAACCCCTTCCACAATGGTTTGTGTAAGGCTTAATCAAGCCAAATTTAGTATATTTATAGATATTCTTCTCCAAGAAGAATTAAGCATTTTTAATAGTTGCTATTAATTTTAAATTTCCAGTCATTGTTTTTAAGCATGATTTTTCTATTTCAGGTTCAGAGAAATGATACCAGTGACACTCACAGAAGCTCAATATTTAGAGAAAATCAGTGTGTATATAGATCACATCACAAGTGAACACTTAGGAAACATCACCTCATGTTAAATATAAAAAAATCATAGATTAGCTCTAGAACTGCTCATCTGAATTCAAAAGTTAAATTTGTAAATAGCCATTACAATTGCCATGCATCTAGCAAAGCTTCAGCAATTGTCTGTTTCATGAATTGGGCCTTGTCAGCATTTAGAAGAAAAAGAGATGTAGAAAAAGAGAGTGAACAAACACAATAGGGATTTGCCAGAAATTTTCCTTCATTGACAGAGTGATGAAAAATATAGATGAAGTTATAAGCAGGTGTAATGATGATCTGTGATGCCATAAAATCAACCTCATTGCCTGAGCTGTTTTGGGAATCAAGATATTGCACACTCTGTCCAAGTTGTCCTGGTTAAAATATTCCAGCAAGTTCTGGGACTGGTATGCTTCAAGTGATGTATGCTTCAAGTGATGTAGGGTGGTACACTAGAAACCTGGTAACAAAATGTTCTCCACACTTACCTGATTGCTGTGTAATCTGCTTTCTCATTTTAAAGTGTCCTTTTCATTGCAAAGTTTGCACACTATCAAATAGTTTACAGGACCTCACTCAGAGAAAGGTTTCCTAAAGGAAAGGATTTTTTTCTGATATTGTACTTTGTATCAGATTAATCTGACTTTTAAGACCTGAGAAAAAATGAAAAAGCACTACATGGAGAAAATATAATTTTCTAATGTATTTTAACTCCATACTCATTGGTTTTCATGCCTTTCTTGAAAATAAATTTACATATAAAAGAACTCCATTCCTTTAGCATATAGGAAACTGAAACATGCAAATTTACAGCTTCATTTTCAATAGACCTGAGCTAAAAGCTCTCAGTTCAAAAAAGGAATAATTATTTCATCTGAAAACAGGAAACGGAAGCTGTCTCTTGAACAATGTATTCCTGATATTCTGTAACATCCCCCCTACTCTTATCTCATGGAGTCTTTTACAGCACCTCAGGACACAACTGCATCTGTCCCTCTGGCAGCTGGCTGTGCACCTCAATGCAGCATTAGTTTTTTATAAAAGATATTTTTTCTAGTTCTTACCCCTCCTTTTCTTCCCTCTTACCTATTTAAAAACTTCAGGAGAATAACTGATTTTTCAGCATGTGTGCATGCTATCTGGTTTTGATAGTGGTACCAAAGATACATGGTAACATGGTATGTTACAATAAGATGTTACAATTTTTTTTCTTTCCTGGACCAAAGTATTTTTTTGCTTTCTTATAAAAAGTTGACCAAATGATAATGTGACTTCAAGTTGCTATGGAAACCAACCTACCAGAAAGTAAAGCTCTTTTAGAGATCAGATTTTCAATTGTCAGACTTAGGATGTTTATATATGCCTTCATAGTTTCAAACATTGGAGAACAAACTTAATGCCCATTGCTTGCAAAATATGTTTAATGCACACAACTATTATACTCAACACACAGTTTATACTCAACTATAAAGTTAAAAATACAGTATTTTTCAGTATCATGTAAAAAAAAAAATAAATATCTTCTTTGCAAAAGCATATTTATGTTCTCCATGCATTCCCTCAAAATTATATCTCAAGCAGGTATCACCAGTTCATAAACTGAATCCAATAGTAACTGTAGCAAAATATACAAGGACAAATAAAACACTTTTATTGCAGTAATCCCTAAAGACTTCACATGGTAGTGTGTGTAAATGTAATATTTGTAATGTAATAGTAAAATGTAATATATTAATAGTAAAAAAAAAAACCAAACCGGTTGCAAGTCAGTTGCAAGTCTGCCAGTGTTCAAAATCCATTTTACAGAGAACTTTCAGAATATTGTCTTAGATGAACCGTAACTGGTTTTGGAATCATGTCTTTTTAGATGAAATACATTTTGAACTGATTCTCCAACTAACAGAAATGATCATGAAGAAAAATCCCAAAGATCAAATACAGTATATTATGTCTGTCTTCTGTAACTCAAATAGAGAAAAACATTAAAGGTAACTGTAGAAAGTAACATTACAAAGATTTCTATAAGCATTTCCAGTTTGTTTAAGAACAGAACTAACCAGGCTCCTGTCCTGGCTAATGCAAGATGTTACAGCTCAGTAGCTCAGCGTCTTTTCAGGGATTTTTACCAAGTTACTGAATCAAAGACTCCACCTGAGGACAATTTAAAAAAAAAAAAAATACTGAATAAAGACGTTCCTCAGACAACAAGGAAAATTTCCACACAGATCCTGAGGATTATGCCATTATGAATTAATTCAGGGCAGCAATTTGCACACATCATTTGGACTGGACATGAAGACTTCCTATTTCTGCATATCAACCAGGGGAAAAAGCTAATTATACTTAGGGTTGCATCTGTGATTGTCTACCTATGTCCAGTTAAATTATGTTGAAGACTGGCTTTTTATATACATGTTGTGCAATACAGTCAAAGCTTGTTGGCAGGAGGTGATGAGAGAAACCCCTTTAGAAGAGTGAGAGCTCACAAAAATAAGACCTACTCTTCTCCTGTAAACTTTTAAGCTCCATTGATTTGAGTGTGGTTTCAAAGAGATGAACAACAGGAATAATTTGATTAATTGTCATATACATATAAATACCTCACCTAACTGTTTCTGTCTACAGACTGAGTGTTTAGACTATGCCAGTCATTAAGCACTAGTTAACTGAGACAAACACCTGCAGAGACTGATTTATCACATCCCCAAAATAATGTCTAAGATCGGTGAGATGAATCACATCCTGAATAACTTGCTCTACTAAATGCAGAGGGATCCCAGACAATAACTAAAATGAGATGCTAGCTTTTAGGCACACACATATGCTGAGATGAATCCCTCCTCTGGTAGAAGACAAATCCCAAAAAATCTCAAGCACATGGAAAGACAACATCCCAAAGACTGTGGGATGTGCAGAAAACCTGTGCTTCCACAGCAGCTGGATCCTGAAAGCGTACCTGGCAAGCAAAGACACCTAAGCATATAGGTGGAGGCTGTAGGATGTTTCAGGAAAGAAGGTACACAAATTGGAATCAGTTGGAGGCAAGAGGGCATTTAGGGAAATGATGTTCCCTGACTCCTGATTTCTGTGCTTGAACATGTAGCTCAGTGCAGGAATATCTACCATCTCTTAGACCATGCTGTGTGTCACGCTGAACACTAAGCAGTGGCATACACACTACCTAGTTTAAAACCAGTGGGAGTGCCTTTATACAGCAGTGCACTCTGCAGGGTAGGTGTACTCTGTGGCACTCCATGCATTAATGTTCTTCAAGGAAACAGAATTATCACACTTCCCTGCAGAGGAGCAATCAAGCATACAACAGTTAAGTTGGGACCAAAAGGCAGAATATGTAAGATCTACAGCTATTTCACCAGTTGAATCTGGTAATATACCTCTTAGGTATCTCACATGAGGTAAAACAATAATGTTTTGCTGGGTTACAAGAATAAAAAAAATATTTCAGAGCTGGAATTTATTTTTGATTATCAGAAAATTTACTCAGTTTTACAGTGTGGTGTAGCTTGAATCCTTGTTTGCTTACTCCATAAACTTAATCTGAGGTTTCAACAGGGTAAGATCTCCAGAATGATGCAAGTGTCGCTCTGATTCAAACCATATAACCCAGGCAGATCTTCTGCCTACTTGTCTCCCTATTACAACTCTGCATTTGCTTTTTCTTGTCACAGCATTCATCTCCTAAACTCATGGCCTGTTCTGTATTTTCCTTTATAAGGTTTTATATTTCTTCTTTTTGTGGACAGCTTTTGTGCCAATCACGTGCAAAGACTAGTGACTGCCTTGAGGTGAGATTAGAGGTGAGGCTCTTTATTGCAAGTACTGAATCCAACAACAAACCAAAACATGACAGACTCACCAGTGTATTTAAGCAATTATCAAGGGCCTTGCAATTAATTTCTTCATGTCTTCACCTGCAGCTTGTTAGCTATGCACCTGCTTCCAGCATTAGAGGGATATGGATTCATACCAGAGGTTGTTATGCAGTTGTGTAGGTGCATAAATTTTTCACACAGATGCTTTTATGATTGCGTGGTTACTTTAGGAGAAATACTTGCTTCATAACTAATATAGTAAATGGGCTTTAGACATCAGCAAAATATTGCTTGATAGACAAAAAAAAAAGCACATGCTGCATTCTGTCACACTGAAATTATAATCATGTAATAATTATTGCCATGTAATAATACAGCTTAGATATGGTCTCAGAAGCCTGGCTGAAATGATTACGTTGTAACTCCCATTATTAGTGGTAAATATGAGTCATGTTTTTGAAGCTACTTGCTGACCTTGTAGTATGTATAGAATTATGGAGTGTGGACTGTGTTTATTCTGGTTTTGTGCACCACACAGGCCATGGTTTTATGCAGCTCATACTACAATTCCCATGTAGTATTCCAGTGTGAATAATAGGTTCAGAAAATCAATGGCTGAGAAAAAAAGGTCATGAGTTGGATTCAAGCAGTCAAAGGGGCAGAGAGGGGGTGAGTGAATTTTGTTCCTCGTGTGTGATACAGGCAGTAAATAAATGTAGTAAATAAATCATCGAGTTCCAACCCCCATGCCATGGAAAGGGACACCTCCCACTATAGAAGGTTGCTCAAAGCCCCATCCAGCCTGGCCTTAAACACTTCCAGGGATGGGGCATCCACAACTTCCCTGGGCGACCTGTTCCAGTGCCTCACCACACTCACTATAAAGAATTTATTTCTGGTGTCTAATCTAAATCTCCTCTCTTCCAATTAAAAACTGTTACACCTTGTTCTGTCGCTACACTTCCTGACAAAGAGCTCCTCCCCAGCTCTCCTGTAGGCTTCCTTCAAATATAAGCCCAAATATATGGCTTCTATACATGCCAATGAGAAAATTGTTACCAGCTAAATCATGAATTCATTTTTTTCTTTATTTACTGGTAAAAATCAAAACTGTTTGATCCATGATTCAAGGTCAGAATTGACACTGCACTTCAGAAGGGCATAGTCATTGATCACTGGAGGATGTTTTTTGTAAATAAACCTTAGTAGATCAAGTCAATATCTACTTCAGCTTTTTCACACACTGATGTTGTTTTTGTCAGAATTGAAGTGAGTTGAAAAAAGGCTTCTTTCTATCTGGTTATAAAGGAAAGTTGTTGGGCATTTTTTTCTGTGTCTTTCCAAAACAACCCTAGAAATTTTTCGTGGTTGCATTGTTGTAGTTGTTTTTCTTTGATCACTTTTGCAAAAAACCAGCTTTCTCCTTTTTATAGTTACCTAATTTTGGGGAGTCACATACCTAAACTCCCTGCTTCAGTCTCACCATATGAACAACAGAGAAAACCAAGCAGAACCAGGATACAATTCAGCCCAACTGAAATCAGTCATTCTCTACAGCTACCTGCCTTCACTGACAGTATAAAGAGCAGGAGTTCTAAAGCTCCTCTGTGGAACAAGGGATCTCTCCATTTTAAAGATTGGCATTTCTGAAATAATATATCCCTCCTTTCTACTGTCAAGAAAATTGTCTGTTAACTGGAAAGTGAAGACCACAGCTGGCAATCGATAGAGCAGACTTAGTACAAAAGACAACACTTGAGACACAGGATGTGGGTGAGTCTCAACATTCTTATTTGAAAACTGATTTCTCTCTGAGTTTCCCAGGTACAGGAACTCCATTACATATAGGCTACACTTTTTTCCCTACAGTTTTCTTATTTCACAGAAGACTGGTTACGTTTTTAATCTAAAAGGAACTATATTACCTTTTAATTAAAACAAGGATTTGGTTATATTTTAAAAGGAAGGTAGTTGCATTTTATCTGGACATACAAAAAGTCATGACAACTTATAGGACTGGTGTGGCCAGATGAACTACCACCACTGTGTGTCAAACATGTTTTTTTGTGTGTGCTGACATAGCACAGATTTCAGCTTAATTCACCTGTTCACATTGTCTGTGTGAGTAGCTGGAACACAAATAAACCTTTGTAATGCTATACCAAATCACAAGCTGGATGCCATTCTGGTTAGACTCCAATTAATTCCTGGCACTAGAGCTCAAACTTAGATGTTCCAGGCAGATGCAGTTAAAATTTGGCTTTTGTTATCTCAGCAACAGTAGTCACAGATTTACCAGACCAGACCACAAGGCTGTACTCCTCCTCCTTTCCTGTTATATGACAGGGAAGGAGCTATAGTGCCTTATTATCACTCTATTTCCATCCAAACACAGACAGTTGAACTGAAAAACACGTGTTGCTTGGCAATTGGTACAAATTTGATGCCGAGCATGTTTCATTCAAATTGGTCTGGACATGGTGGTTATTGAAATATTCAGAAAGTCATGAGCTGATTTCATCCATCCTTAATGTTTTGCATATTTTTCTGCACAAGTATCATTTGATTAGATATTTGTTCAAGATGACTGCTCTCCACAACTATTTCCATAAGAATGTCTAGACTTCCAACTAAAAACTTTCCATGGGTTTGTTAGATAGAAAAAATCAGTGACAATAGACTTAGAAGGCTTCAATGAACAATAAAAGAAGACAAGTAAAACATCCCAATGCAACAGATGAAAAAACTCTATGTCAGTTAATCATTCCAGTCATTATATGAATATTTATAAACAATACATATCTTTAAAGATATTTAGGATCAGTTCAGAAGGGGATCAAAAAAAAATGAATCACTTTAAATATAACTGACATTCAAAAGAAATGTTTTGACTAGAGAAGTCAATGCAGAATTGATTAAACAGCTTGGTGTGTAGGGTTTGCAACTTACTAGTTTTAGATTCTGAGAAAATAAGCCATTTCTCATGTTACTAATCCTTCTATTACACTGGTTTTACCCCAGTATGCTGAAGTAGTTAATTCTTGTTTACAGTGCTGGACTGAAATAAGACTGTAGCTGGAGCTGACACTGCACATATGTGCTATGCTCTGTGAATCTTTATTTAAGATGTGGACAAAGCAGTATATGCATAATTTGGGGGTCGCAGGACCAAAGCAGCCATATTTATGCTCTCTCACACAACAATCTTTAAGGTGAATGAAGGCAAATCACATGAGAAAGATTTGATTTGGAGAACGTGAAAGAATAATAGTTATTAAAAAAAAAAAGTAAATAAGTAAATCAAGGCAACCAGCTCTGAGACAAAAACATAGAATATCTGCTGTTCTTTAAAGGCCATAAATGTGGAAAATTCAGGCAGACTGAAGATATTTTATGGGAATGTATACACTGCTGTGTCCTTAGAGAAACATGATAGTATGTGATTATAAGGCCAAAGCAGGGGAACTGCTGGAAGGAAGGAAAACTTTTTTCAAGAAAAATACATCTGAACTCAGGGGGAAGCTTAACCTTGTTGAGAAGGTTAGCCCAAAGCTAAAGTGAACTTTGGAAACTAGAAATAGCTGTGAGGTTAAATTAAAAGAACAAAACAAAACAAAATAAAACAAAACAGGCAAACTGAAGTTTCAAATGGTAGTTTCAGCATCTGCCAGTTACCAAATTTTCAGCTAAATTCTATCTTGGCACATGAAGAAGATACAGAAAATAAAATATGATTAGTAACAGATTTATGCATGACATAATTGGTCTGAAGAGACTAAACTGATCGTGTCTCCTCTGACTCATCACAGTGCAAAGGCAGGGCCAGAAGTTGTCTTTGGTGTGTGAAAATAACCCTTCAGGTATCAGGTAAGAGTTGTGTATAGACAGACAGAGAAGGGAACAAGATAATACGAGACAATAGATACTAACCAGAATGAGGGTATAGTCAAAAGACAGCAATTGCCTCCCATTTCTAGGTGTGCTCTTGGTCTATTTTGACTAGATGAGAAAGCAACTTTTCAAACAGTACCATACGCAGCAGTGAATACATATAAACAGCCCTGACTCACTGCTGGTATGGACTGTATGAATTGCATCCACTTTCTGAACCTCACTAGGACACAAAGTACATAGACTTAGCCTTTTTCTGGTTATTGAACAGATAAACTTATCCACTATTTTTATCCATTTTTACGTCATTAATTTTCAGGAAGAGTTTGAAACAAGATAATGAAGTTATTCTTCTATTTCCTTCTATTGTTGATTCCAGGAAGCTCCTCTTAAACATGAGTGGGCAGCTGGACTAGTTTTTCAGAAGAGGGTGGCATTTACTATGAATGACCAATATGAACAAGCTCTTTGGAAAATGTGATTACTTATTTTGCAGTTCTAAAAGTAAACACTTCTCAAAATCTGTCCTGATTGTAAATGTCAAAAACTTGTTAGTGAATACAAGTGTTTTCTTTGTGGGGAGGAAGCAGAAATGTGGAAGGGTGTTTGTTATGCATATTCACAGAGCTGAATTTTACCCTAAAGAGCAAATAAGGATGGCTTTACTAAGTTTGATTGTTATTACTAGATTTCTGATTCTTAACAGAGCAATATGCCTAGAAGAAATGGAAAACTAATTGGCTATATTTGATTGCTGAACCATCAATCATTCATCCACCCATCCATTCATCCATGCATTTAATGAGATCCACTGCAGTTTCGCTTGGAAGCAATAAACAAAAATACATCCTGCAATTAATTCGGGCATTGCAAGTTGTCCACTTAATTTTGCTGGGTACACTAAATCAATTCTATGCTTCATTCCGTGTATTGCAAGGAACTGTCTGGCAAGAACTTCATCTGTTATTAACTCACAATGCAAATGAAGATAATGCTTTTATGCTATGAATTGTCCTCTGCTGTTAAACCTGAAAGTCAATGAGCTAGTGGAATAAGTTGGTTCCCTTTAAAATATTCCATTTGTCACATGCAATCAAAACCTAGTAAAAGCTCTGACTTCCAGTAATCTTTAATGTGCTTTAGTTCATGTGAGAAAACCCTCCTTTCTCTGTTTCAGGCAAAATTCATTTTTTAAATTCAGGTTTTAAGTTTTTAACTAAGTTTTTCCAAGAAATGTTCTTCAGTACATTTCAGTACAAAAAATTCCTAGATATAAATTACATTAACTTAATTAACATTTTTAATATTTATTCATATGGATGACAGCACCGCACTTATCAAAATCTGCTCTAAAGGTGGACTTTCCTCAACCACCTTTGGTTTCTTTTTAAGCTACATTTTCTGAGTTAGTAAAGGAAGTTCAATATTCTGGGGACAAGTTTTGTGATGTTTTTCATAGCACTTTGGATTCTATTTTTTTCAATTTTATCTAGATTCAATGCTGAACGACATCAAGTTTCATGTTATATCTTTTTTTTGTTTGTTTGTTTGTTTGTTTCAGGTCTTTCAGCATAGCATGAAGAGCAGATAGAGAAAATAAGCTGGAGGGATATGAACACCTGTGACAAATAAGACATCTCAGGTTCATTGGAAAGTGAATGTCATGAAAAATATGACTTCTCTATGTTCCATAACAGTTAAATTGAACATTTCACCTCAGGTTTAAACACTGTTTCATCCCTGGACACCTAAATGATAAACCTATGGTTAAGATTAATTTCACCTTACCTCAACCATATAAAATTTGTGCATGTAGGTATAACTTAATCAAACGGTTTCTAGGTACAACATGGAGAGGTACAGACAACTTTTTTTAACATTTATTTAACCCTATAAGACAGGATTAATAATTTTCTGGGGATGTTGTCTTCTGCATTAAACAAAGATGTTGAGAGGTTTTTTACCTTGCATATCCTCTGCAGGCTTCTGATTCTTGTTTTAAAGTGATTCCACTCATTAGCCACAGGACTTGCTAGTGACTTACTGATGAGATTACTTCACGTGGCTTACTTCACCCATTCTGAATACACCACTCCTCACTGCAGGTATACTAACAGAAAAAAAAATCTTTATGGATGCCTCAGCAAAAATGGTAAATGGCAATATTAGACTGCTGCATAAAATGCTACCAACGGCAAACAAGTGATAGAATTACAGAATCACAGAATGATATGGGATTGGAAGGAGCCTCTGGAGATCATCTAGTCCAACCCCTCTGCTAAAACAGGTTCAAGAGCAGGCAGCTCTTGAATATGTCCAGAGACAGAGACAATACCGCCTCCCTGGGGAGCCTATTCCAGTGCTCTGCCACCCTCAAAGTAAAGAAGTTCTTTCTTGTGTTTAGATGGAACTTCCTATGTTCAAGTTTGTGTCCATTTCCTCTTGTCCTGTCACTGGGCACTGCTGAAAAAAGATTGGTACCTTCCTCTTGACACCCACTTAAAGGTAATTATTTATAGGTATTGATCAGATCCACCCTCAGCCTTCTCCAATCTAAAAAGACCCAGGTCCCTCAGCCTCTTTTCATAAGAGAGATGTTCTAGGCCCCTAATCATCTTTGTCCTTCTTGAACTGGGGAGACTAGAACTGGACACAGTACTCCAGATGGGGCCTCACCAGGGCAGAGTAGAAGGGGAGGATAGCCTCTCTCAACCTGCTTGCCATACTGTTCTTGATGCACCCCAGGATGCCATTGGCCTTCTTGGCCACAAGGGCACATTTCTGGCTCATGGTCATCCTGTTGTTCACCAGGGCGCCAGGTCTTTTTCCTCAGAGCTGCTCTCCAGCAGGTCAGCCCCCAACCTGTACTGGTGCATGGGATTATTCTTCACGAGGTGCAGGACCCTGCACTTGCCCTTGTTGAATTTCATCAGATTGTCCAACTCTCCAGTCTGTCTAGGTCTTGCTGGATGGTGGCACAGCCTTCTAGTGTGTTAGCCACTCCTCCCAGTTTTGTGTCATCTCTGCAGTAAATATCCAACTCTGCCTTGCCATCTCAAATCTGGTTAAAACACTGTCGCACTTACCATCAAGCTTTCTCTATGAGTGAAATGCGTCTCTACCCCTGTGTCATAGTCCTGTCTCCCTTATCACTTCACAGGTGCTTATGCTCCCAGCACTTCTCCAAGAGAGGATTTCTAGTATCTCCTGAGTGCAGAAATACATGGATTTAGTCCATAAAAGAACAAAGACTTTTTTTTTTTCTACAGACAAGATTGTGTCACGCTTCTTTTAAGTAGCTAACCCTAGAATCTATAGTCCTACCTCAAGTGCTAAAACTCCTAGTACAGCCTGCTTGGTATCAGTTTAATCCCTCCCTAGACTCCATTAACTGTATTGACTTAGTCTGCATTGACCAAGTACTTAGATACTTCGTTACCATGTGAAAAAGCACATTTAAGTGTCTTAATCTTAGTTCTGAATCCACACTGCAAATGACTTTTCACATACTTCAAATTAAAAGAAAAAAATTGCAAAAAAAATGTTGTTTGTTTTCTTTCTGTTTTTCTTTCCTGTCACTACCATATCAGTCACCACTTCATAACTTTAAATCTTGTCAAAAATCTTTTTTTTCCAAAATTACAGCAAGTAGCTGACAAGGCAAAAACCATAACAACTATACATAAAGAAAATGTAACAGTACCCTATAAATATTTATTGCATATTAATGATCAGTTGCATCAATAAATGATAAACTGGTCTTTGCATGCAATTTTAGTCACAAAGACTACTCCATATTACATGTCTAAAAGATAAATATTTAAGTTCAAACTAGCCAATTGTAGACTCCTCTAACAGTTAATTGAAGGGAACAATTGCCTCCAGAGGGTAGTTCATAGTGCTGTGATGGATCACATCTTTCGCCATGGATTAAAGGAGAAAAGAATGTCGAAATACTTAACTTTTAAATGCCTAAAATTTGTTGAGAGGGAAATCCCCTGTTGCCTATCCCTGCGGGTATTCAAGAGATGAGTTGACATGGTGCTCAGGGATATAGATTAGTGTTGTGTTGGTGTTGTTTTGCTTTTGGTGTGTGGGGTTTTTTTTTTTGGTGTTTTTTAAATTTATTTATTATTTGGGTTTTTTTTTTCTCTTTTTTTTTTTTCATTGGTTGGATTAGATGGTCTTAAAAGGTCCCTTCTAACCTAGGTGATTCTGTCATTCTTGATGTGTATGTGTGTGCATACATGTGGTAGGTATATTTCTCCGGTGCAAAGCATTAAGAAAATACTGTACATGTGAGCCATCCCATCAGTTGCAACATGGAGTGTAATATCCTCTTCATCACAGCCTTTGATGAAATCAGTAGCCAAAGTGCCATTGCCTTTACTGAAGATGAAATCCATTTCCACAGAGACAGGTTTTCACTGTTTCCAACAAGTTCTGCATTATAGTTTCCACAGACCTATACATGGAAATATTATCTATCTATCTCATTCATTTTTTTTTTTTTTTCTGGATGGACAAAAAAGCCATTAAGCTTTGCAGAATGTTTTTTTGGAAGTTCAGCAAACCAGTCAGAATAATTCCAATGAATAAATTGCCTAGTGCCCTAAACTATTTAATAAAGAGAGTCAAATCTACACAACTCTTAGACAAGTTAAACTCAGGGAATGAAATTTTATGTCTTACCCTATATGCCAGACAAACTACATATTGTGCATGTAACGCCTAACTCTGCAACTTAAGTACAACAGAACTGCTGTGTGACAAAGCTCCTAAACTTCAGGATTTTTGAGGTGATAATATTGGACCCCTATGTAGAAAGTGTAAACATGAAGAGAAGAATAAGCATTTGTTGAGAAGACACTCTGAGTCTACCCAGACTTGCTTTTGTCTCCCTTGGCATTCCTGGTGCTCAGACGTTTCTGTGCTGTGGTGTTGGGATCAGGGTCTTTTAACTCAGTGGTAAAAATAAGAGCCTAGTTTTTCTGCAGTCATAAAGTGGCAATAATGTAAAATCACTGGAAGTTCAGTGAAGAAACAATGACAAATTGTTATCTGTATATATAAATATGAATAATTTTTGCCCTCCTCTAGGAAAATAGAATTTAAAATCAGTGGGCATTGGCTAAATACCAGTGTGTACTGCTATCTCAGGTGCCATAAATTAACAGATGTACTTCAAAAGTGCCTGGATCTTCTATAAGGCCCCTGACATATCTGTCAGGCTTTTCAGCATATTTTACATACATTGTTCATCAGATGTCCATAGTTCCCTGTATTTACAGAACTGATATTGATGATGAAAAAAACCCACCCATACATAAAAAACAATACCATCTTTTTGTTCAAGTTCTATGTATTTATCTAAAAGAAATAGAGTTACTGATCTGTTGCCTGACCTAATATGCAAATAATCCCTTGGCTGATGAAGGGCTATTGGGATTTCTCCCACTGTGAATAGTTATACACAGTCTTCAAAAAGAGGTCCTGGTTATTAAATATGATCAAAAAGTTGTATGAGCAACTCAGAAAGGTTTTGTGTTACCTTTAGGGAAAGTGTTGGAAAAGTAGGTCAACCAAGCAAATCACCCAGAGTAAAGAGGAAAGTATAATTGTTATCAACATTGACAAGCTCTGAAGCTTGTTACAAGGTAGGACATTCAAGTCTTTGAAATCATTGTAATTGTTTATGGTTTTTAGTTGTTAAATAGAGACATGGAATGAGTCTTATTTTCAGGAGGCATAAACCAGATCCCTTTGATTTAATCTAATTCACACCAGCTTTGACATTTGGAATATGTGAAAAGTGTAGGGATAGCAGATTTATCTGTGGGTAGCATAGTGGTCCACTCAGTGGCAGACAGGACTGACTGTCAGGTGATTTGTTTCTCTTTCATTGACTTGCAGAGAGGGTTAGCTTCTGGGGCAGGTGAAATAGACAGCTGTGTGCTGTGGTAGGCTGATGATGGCAAGAGAAGAATGAGGTTTTCCTGTGTATTTGTCTCTAGGAGAGCCTTAGAAAAAGAGACAGTCTTGTGACACTGCAAACCACAAGGGCAGCTATAGTCCTGTCCAAAAGCACTAGTTACCCTTTCTCCCTCAGTCATGGCATATCTGCATTACCCCATACAGACCCATGACAGACTCATGCTGTTATCTCTGCAGTAACAAAATTTAGACTGAAAAGGTCTGCATTAGTTTTACCTGGGATGGATCTAGAAACTCTGCTGCCTACAATGAGCCTTCTTCAGGTTGCTCAGCAAGCTATTTTTGCTCAGCAACTAAAGCTTGTACCTGAATAGCCAAGGAGAATAATCTTGTTTTTCAGTTGGTCTTTCCTCAATTGTAACACAGTACTTAGCAGTTTTACAAAGTGCTTTGTTGCTTTGAAATCTGCAGAAGGCAGTTCATTATGAGCATAGAAATCACAGAATCATAGATTAAATCTCAAACTAAGGGTTGAAATCCCGTGCTCAGAAATTCTTTGGAGTTCTAATACAATAATTTCCCATGGAACTTTTCTATTATATTGAAAATGTACTTCCCCACCCCCCGACACTACCCCCACCCCCCCACACCCATGAAAAATCTATTTTGGCAGTTTTTCAGTCATCTCTGTTGCCTGAGAATGGGCACAAAAAGATTTGACCAAGTAATATTACATTTTTAGGCCAATACCTACCTTCCAGAAGTGACAAAGAAGCTATATTAGCTGATGAAAGCCAGTGGTTATCACATTACCTGGATCTAATATTGTCAACCTGTTGGACAGATATAAGTTGTACTCACTGACATTTTCAAATTCTCATTAGAAATACCGTCCTCAGAAGTGTTCTCCCTACTTTAAAACAACTCATGAGTTTAGCGCTGCATATACCGACAGCCTACTTGACCTGGCTTTTCCTGTTCCCAAAGAAAAGACAGGACAATGTCTTCAGCAACTTGCTGTCATTCATCCTGTCTTGAGCCTGGATGGTCTCCAGTGGTCTCTTCCAGCCCAAACTAGTCATTGATTCTGTGAAAATCAATCTGACAATTATCTACACTCTAGGGAATTATATTAGTTTCTTATGCAAATGCAATTATTTTTGACTGAAAGTAAACCAAATAAGATAATGACCTCAGATAACATTATAATTGTTTTGCCATTAACTATCTTCTATCTTTAAAGACAGAAGACGTTCATGAAGCAGGTGTTGGGTCTGTAGAAGTTTCTTTCATGGCTTTTGAAAGTTACCTAACACATGGCCAGCATTAGGGGTTGTTTCTTGAATGACTAAATTTCACTATCATTTCCCCTTGTCTCTCTCCTGGTAAATCCTTCTTTCAAGACTGTGTTGCTGCACAACTGTGTTTTCCAAAGCTGGGTTCATGGAATGAGATGAAACCAGACATGGTTATGCATGCCCAAATGAAAAGGTGTTGCTAGTTTACAATACCAACATATGGGCATTTAATCCTGCCTTTTTAAGTGATACATGTGACCTAAAGGGAGACATTGTAAGTCGTATTTGCTTATGAATATGTCAGCATTTTAGATGGACAGTTTGCTCTGTTACTAACAGTTAATTTAAAAGTTTTTAGTTCAAAATATACTGTGGTCAACCAGCAGTCAAAAAGTGCAAAAATGCAAAAAAGCTGTTATGGAAAAAGATAAATGTGCAAGTGCTAAAAGTCATAGAAAATGTATTTCTTTGTAGCTATTACTAGGGAGACATTTCAGGTAGAACATCTGTTTCACTTACTGTGGTTGAGTGCTGGGGCTGATGGATTAATTTAATGTAGTCCTTATTAACAACCAGCAAACTTTGCAACCTTCTAACACTTTGAAAATTAAGGAGACTACTAAAGGCAGCAAAACTGTCATTTGAAATAAATGGGAAACTCCTCACTTTTTAAAAAAAGAAAATGTAAAAATCAGGATGTCATGTTTGCTTGAACTACGAAATCTTCAAGCTCTTAAGTAAGCTGAAAAACATTCAAGTAAAGACAAGAGGAACAATTTTCAGGTCTGTCTTTTATGAATGCAGGAAAGGGAGCACAGGAGAGAGCCACAGAGACAACCTAACATGGTATGTATTCTGTCAACGATTAGAAAGTGTGATAATGCTGAAGGTTTTCAAAATAATCTCTTGTTCTTCAGAATCATTGCAAGAATTCCAATAATATATTCTGCTCCCCTTCCCCCTCCCCCCTTTTTTTTCCTTTTCTCTTCCCATCCCCTAACTATTCTGTCAGGAACAAGAGCTCTAAATACTGTTCTACTCTGGTAGGAATTGCACAGCTTTCAGCCAAATTTAGCCTCTGTTTGCGCAGCCTTAGCCTACAGTCAGACATGCTTTTATTCAATATTCCCTCATTTCTGGGTGGTCCTTGGACCATTTCAGCTCATATGTTCCCCAGTACAGTATCAATCCTCTAAAATGCTTCTGTCCTGAAAGATGAGGGGGTGCCTGTGCTAGGTCTGGTGGGGAAAGGGTTAATTGTTCCCAGGACCTA
>BJBW01001330.1:58190-95500 GCA_004320125.1 Scolopax mira
GTCTCAACCCACGAGTTTCAGTTTCAATTTTTCCCCTCCCATACACGCCGCTGGTGGGGGACTCTGATTTGTACGAGTGGCTGCCACGTGGTCCTTTGTTCCCATCTACGGCCAAACCACGACAGTCCCCCAATACTCAGTCATCCTGCTGCCTTTTGTCTTCATAGTAGCAGCAGCAGTAGCTACATTCCTCTCTTTCTAGCTTTTCTTTTAATTGTGATTCTGAGTGAGCAGCTGAGGAAGTTTGCTTGTCATAGGTTTCCATTAACCATCCTTTTTTTTTTTAAGTAATGATCTGCTCAGGAGTTCTGGAGACCTCTTTCAATAAATCAAGCAGCGAATTATATAATATTGCATCAGATATTTATCTACATTTTAAGAGCCAGATTATTAAATATCAAAGGCATGTGCTTATAGTTTCATCATGCTGTGCTCTACTGAGATAATGTTTATCTTTCTGGTAAGGGAAGCAACTTAATCATATTGGTAATAACAGCCAGACTGATCAATTGCATGTTGGCAAAGTAGCATATCTGTGCAGAAATTTAAGAGGCAACTGGAAGACAGACTCTGTCTTCTGTATGTGAGGTGCTATCTCTACCTGGTTCTGCTCCTCACCTGTTGTGCAGGAGTGAAAGTCATAGTGGCTAAAATGGGTTTCCAGGTTTTCTGAAATTCCCTGAGCAAGGGACCAAAATTATATTTCAACACAAAGAATTCTGAAATGAGGCTTAAATGGTTGAAAAAGTTAAAAAATCCTTGTAAGAATGAGTAAGCACAGGCAGAGGGGTGAATTTCTCCTCATACTTTTTTTTATTTGTTGTCTTCAAGTCAATGAAATGTAAGAAAAATTAAAATGTTAGGCTTTTAAAAAAAAAGTTTAATCATCTTATGAAAAGTATAGGCAATGAAATCTATCGGGTTTCTCCTTTAGCTCATTTGGAGGAATTTATACATGTTCTGAAATTACCTAAATTTCTGTATGCAAGCAAATAGAAATTTTGATTAAAAAATCTAACCAGTATTAAAATGAATCTCCCATGTACATAAATAAACTTTGTTTCTACCACTGTGCTACTACTCAGGTTGGTCTACAGATGTGGTATTTACACCCAAAGGAATTATCATTTCTTCTCTGAGGTTTCCCTTTATAAATTATTCACAAGAGAGAGGCTGAAGAAAATTTGGCAAGAAAGCAAGAAAGTAATCAATCCCTTTGATTTTGTATGTGGTTATGGTAGAAATGCATACAATACTTATATTGATCTAACTTCAAAGTAAACATATTTCTTTGAAGTGGGATGGCTATACAAATTCCCTTCATGACCACAATGGCATGTTTTATTGGAGAATCTTCTCAAAAGGAACTTAACTATGCTTTTTTTAGAGTCTTTGGAGCCTTTGATAAATGCTAGTTTAACAACTTCTCTGTTTAGGAACTTGAATGTCATTGGCCCTAGATTAATTTTACTGTCTTTGGAGGGGGGGGGTGTGTGTTTCTGTTGGGGTTTGTTGGTTGTTGGGTTTTTTTTTTTTTTAGTTTATGATTTGTAATAGAAGCACTTCTTGCAATCTTTTAACAAGATAATACAGCTTGTTTCTGTAGCACCTCAGCGAAGTGCTGAGAGCTTCCTGTCTGTGCAGAGATGTACACATGTGGTTAAGACAAAATAGTTTACTGTCAGACACAACAAGGGGACAACATCTGCATCTCATGATTCAAAGCTGCTCTACAAACAAATTAAATTAGGTCTTGGATGAAGGGCAGTATATAAAACGCAAACACACTCTTATTTCAAAAATCATGTCAGATTACTAGACTAACAGATTTAGGAAAGTTTAATTTCTGTAGCCAACAGACGACATGGCAACAATGTTGCCAGTACCTCAAATGCCACTTCTATCTCCCTTAAATATATCTGGATAAGTAAGAAAAACATATGTGATGAAAGTCTGTTACAAGGTTCAGGCTGACACTGCTTTATTACAAAATTTCCTCTTAACTCTATTTGTCCTCTAGATCCTAGCCCGTCCCTATTTTTGCAGTTCTATGCAAATATGGTAATAATTACACAATTCCTTTTCATATAACTCATCACATATAGCAGACAATTTTCTCTATAATGAGTGTAAATATGTTTCCTTTAATATAAATTACAGAAATATAGTTATATGGACACATTAAGGTTCAATTAGAAATAAATGTTTTCCTTCTCTTTTGCCAGGCAATATATTGCTCCACTTCCAAATGAATATGTATAGTGTGCACAAATGTTAAAAATAGCTTAGAGAAGAAAATGTTTTTGCTTTGCTCTCTAAACTTTTTCTAACAGTCTCAGGAAATATTCATTGCATTTTTAGACAATCTTACAACTGCACATGGTGGAAATAAATTAGTATAAAATAACTTTCCAGGAATCATCCAATGGATGTGGAAAAAATCCAACCAAACAAGCCCAAGACAAAGATAGAAAACTAAACAAGCATGTGAATATTAATCATTCAGCAGCTGAAAGATAGATTTCTGTGCAGAGACTAAACTTCTCAGCTAGTATAAATCAACAGAGACCTGTCATAGCTGTGATGATTTATGTCAGCTGGGTATACAGCTTCATGTTGCTCCTAAAGTAGGAGACAAGATATCTGTTCAAGTCTGCTTGGATCACTAATACAGGTATTTTAAAGAACAAGAGAACAATCAAGCACCAATTCCCATTTACACTCAATGGCAATTTAATATCCAATGCCCATTTCCAGCCTTTAAAAATCTTTGTACAAAGCTACTGCTTTACATTACCATTTAAATGTGTACTAAGGATGGATACCTGTCCATTGTGCGTCCAGTTAAAAAAGCATCAGATTTTTGTTGTGAAAAATAAGTTCTGATAACATATGTGATAAACCACTGAAATTAATAATTTTTTCCTGTTTTCTTTTTCTTTTTTTTTTTTTTTAACTTGGCTTTTTAACATAAAGGAAGAACTTTCATGGTTTTGTTGAGAAAGTGGCAACAGATTTAATAATAGAGCTATAAGAACAATGTTGGGAGTGAGAAATTCATCACTATGTTAATTTGATAGAAACCAGAAAAACTACAGTGAAACACATTATTCCTAACTGTTAATTAGTCTTCCACATAAAAATGTAATATGGAAAAATTGGCCAAGAAAGCAAAGTAACTTTACATTTTGAAAAAAATGTTAACCTAATCTATAAAAAGTGACTGAGAAAATAGCTGTTATTCGAATTCATTTATATGCTTAGTTGTTTTCTATTAGTAACTAATAGGTAACCATGAGTCCAGATGATGAATGGGAAATCACCATTTTAAGGCATACATTTGAATACATTTGCAGAGGAAGCAATCCCCCTTCAAAAGTTTGCCCTGTACTCAGAGGAATACAACATTTCCACAAGGCAATTGGATTGCGTTTTGTTTGGATAAGAATCCTTTCAATTTGATTGTAAACTTTCATCCATAAGTGATTATGGATTGGAAATGAGCCCATGGATGTCAGTGAAACTGTTCCATAAGGACATAGCAAAAACTCAGCAAAATAGCAAAAACTTAGTCAATTTTGTTAGCCTTTGGCTGGCAGAAAGAAGGAGACACAGCAAATGTGAAGGCTGATCATGTCTGCAGAAATTATGGTATGAAGCAACCAAATATGTCTGGGTAATGCAGGAGTTGAGGTGAATGGCAACATGAGGAGGAAGTTCTCTAGGTCTCTAGTTCAGCTTTCTTTTATAATCAGGACTAACAACAAAGTTAGGGCAAGATTTTAAAGACCTTGTCCAGTCAAGTTCTTAAAACATTTGAGGATGGAGATGGGCCCACCTCTCCAGTCACATGTTTCTATAATTTTGCATCAGCATAATAATTACATTTTTTTTTTATCTAGCCAGAATGATCCTATATGCAATTTGTACCAATGGACACATTTGTTGTTATAAGGGCACAATGTTGTATAAAGATACAACCTGTTGCCCACCCTGACCTTAAGTGGTTTTCTTCAGAGCTGTGTCACCTGGTCTGTTGTTCCCCAACCTGTACTGACTCACGGGCTTCTACCACCCTGGGTGCTGGATTTCACATTTGTCTTTTTTATATACATACATACATATATATATGTATATATATGAATTATTTGGTTTTGTTGATTCCTTATAATGGGAAGGCATGAGTTATTAATGCATTATTTCTTGTAATATAAATGATGTGGTAAGTGCTAGACAGATTGTCCAACAGGACTTTGTAACAGAGTAATGGAATAATTCAGGAAAAGTAGAATGCATTTGAGGAATTTTTATTGGGATATGTGTTTCAAAGGCTGGATTAGACCTCAAACTTGGACTTTCATTTTTAATAGGCTGGCATTGCAATTATAGGAAATATCATGGTAGCAGAGTTTCAGGTTGCAAGACTTTCTGAGACACAGATATTCTGTTTCTTTGGCTGCAAGAGTAGTGTTACTCCAAAGGTACTAAATTAATGAAAGTAAATACATGGTTATTCTTATTTTTATGATATTTGGTGGTGCATTATTGAATGAAGGGAAAATCTGCTGCCACTCATTCCATCTGCTAAAAGCTATTTGTTTTGTCATAACTCAGACCAAGATGGTGATTTACTGATGCCAGGAGAACTTTTCTTGGTATCAGGTGTGAAATATGCTCCAAGTACTTGACATCAATGCATTTTAGAATAGACAGAAGCACCCAAAAAAGGGATTCCCATCATCTTGGAAATTTATTTCCTTTATTATCCTTTTCTTTCCCCAAAATAAGTGAAAAGCTAAATGTCATTTTTTCATAACTGTTTATTTTCAGTCCTTATACTGTCTGGAATATGATGTCAGCACTTCCATTTACTTCAGTAGTATGAGAACTCTCCTTTCTTACAATATTTCTTGATATTACTCAAAAGAATTTCTCACTATGTGTATATAGGTGTAGATCCACTGAAATAAGCAATCATAGAATCCATGTATATGATGATTTATATCAACTGAATTTAATTCAATAATAAATTACTTAATTTAATTCAGCAGTAAAAATCCTGACATTAATAAAATATTATTATGGAAATCTCCTAAATTTTTAAAATTACATTTTTTTCTATGATAGCTCTGTGGATCTTGGAGCTTGCTTTTTACAAACTTAAATTTATGATAGTTTTTTTCAGACATAGATCAATGCGTAATACATTTTAAAAATCCACCATAAAACTTCCTGGCTTTATTCCTTAAGAAATTTTAAAAACCTTACTGTTAATGATATTTTGCTATTAAATTAGCAAAATTTAATCTGATTCCTTACCCTTTTTCTTCCTTCTAGCTCTAGACACTAAAAAGTTTTGGGGACTTGCATGAATTTGTTGTACACTGTATAACTGTAAAATATTTCTATACTATGCAAAGGTAAATAAATCAGTTGTATAAAATGAATAAAAGCTATGAAACATCCAGATGGAGCTTTCTAACCATCAAAAAGATAATCAACATTTTGCTTAGCAACCAAACTTTAATTATGCTACTTAATCTTGGAGGTGGAAACAGAAGTGGAAGATCTGATACTTAACTGAAATTGATTGACTCCATAAAATGTCCTTGAACAAAACGATGGAAATAACTTGACCTTTGAAAACTATTACACAAAGTAAAGTTAAAATGACTGTCATCTTGAAAGTGTTTGACTGATCACTCGTAAATATGTTGTCAGCAAGGTGTTACAATTTTCTAATAGTCTTCGTCCTTTGAAAGGAAACAATTTTGCGGGAGTGAATAATAAAGCTGCTCTTACTTCAGGTGAAGGAAAGGTATGATTTCCAACACAAATGAAAACCACAATATGGTGAAAACATCGGGATGTTAACCAACCACTCTTCATAATATAATTAGTTTTTTCTAGAAATGTATATTGACCTGGTGATAACTGTGATTACCAGAACAAATCTGGCTTGGAAATAATCAGACCAAATATAAACTGCTGGAGTTATCTATTGTCTTGCTACAGTTACTGAGAACAAGTCATCTCATCCTCAAAAGTTGTTTAACATAGGTCAGCTGAAATACCTGTCTATGTGCTGCCTTTATTTATTATGGATGGAGGAAGGAAAATCATTTGACAATATGTAGATATCTATGTTGGTAGGAAAAGAGTATGATTTATTACAACCTGAAATAAAGGAATCTCTATTTATCAATCTCTATTTCCTTCCCTGACTTATTTAACTTTGACTCTACAACTCAGCTGTAGAGACCTCAGGGTGGTTGAGATTATTCACAGCCTTGGTTATTCAGATGACATCAACCCAATTGCTGGTTTGATCAGATTGGGCTAGAATTTCTAATACAAAAAGATAACAACAAATTTTATTGGAGTCTTTGGAGTTCATATGAGAATAACTGGAATAAGCATAGTAAAAATAGTATTTTAAAATCAAGTTAGCTGATTTCCAGTTCCTGAAAAGAGCTGGAAGAAGTTATCACTGGAAACAGTGAAGAAGCATTACACTAATATGAAAGTTTTAAAAACTGCTTTCAACACCTTACTCTAGAGACACTTTTATAAGGAATGATGTGTTATAATTTCAGCATGAGGACTTCCTGTATTCAAATCCATATTTTACATGCACATAATGTGGCTATTAAAAGAGTCCAGGGCTCTGAGTGACCAGAGAGGAGAAAAGTCAAACAGATTGACTTCTATGGATGTTATTCTGAACATCCAGAAGGTAAGAAAACTTGTCAGTTCAATTTTCAAAGAAGCTGATTTCTATGCATTTGATTGAAAGAACCTGTATCATACCAAGATCATCTTCAACCACACCATCTGGTAGCAGCTCATAATCTTACAGTAGCTAAGTGTGATAAAAGCCAATTTAAAAATTAATGCAGATGTCTCTCTAGTGGATTCATTGTATATCTATCTTTGATGCTGTCTACCAGCAAGCTTAGGATGCAAAAGTCTCTTTTGGCCTGACTTTTATCGCATTATGAATTTTGAACCAGGACCTGCACAAATGAGAGATTTGCATTTTAGCAACAAAGTCATTTTAGGGGTGAATCATAGCTTTCCTTCTTCTGTCCAAGAAAAATAACAATAATTTTTCCATCCCTTGCTGAAATTTAACAGTCTGTCAGGTGGCAACTACCCTTTCAAAGACATATGCTTGAAAGGCAAAATGTCTATGCAGTCATCCTGAGACAATTGCCCTCACAAATGTGATTCCAGTGATAAGTATACTGGATTTGGAGTTGTACATCAAAATTAAACTCATGGTCTCAGAGGCTTTTAAAAACCACTTGGCCTGACGATAGAATCACTCTGTGCCAGCAAATGTTTTTCCATTTCTATTTTTTTTTCTCCTCTAAAGTGTCCCCAAAGTAACTGAGGCATTGTTTCTGCTTTTTTAAAGATGCAATTGGTAGCATAGTGAGCAAAGACGAAGACATCTGGACTAGCTCTCAGCCAAAATTCTTGATGTCTTTCCTAACACACTGCTTATCCCTCACAACTGCTGGAGGGCAAAAAGAAAGAAAAAGTAAACAAAAGGAATGCCTCCTGAACAGAAACACTCATGAAATCTTGCAACTACAGGACCTATTGTTGGCCTTTATAAGCCTGAGACAAGACAGTGTAAAAAGCCTCCTGGATTTAGCTGTGGTTACATTTAGAAAAAAATGCATCTCATCCTTCCAAATTTGTCTAACACCCAAATGATGAGCTGGATAGACTTAGTAAATACACGTCAGGTAAAAGTATGACTGTGTCTCTGCCTTGCTTCATGGTCTTCAGTCAGTGGGTAGCCCCTACATAACTATAGACCTGTGGGAGTCAAGAGTGACCTTGCAAAACAAGCTTGGGATGGGAAGCTCTGGGAATCTGTGTTGTTGGATTTACTGCATATGCACATATGCACTATATGTGTACAAATGGGGTTTGGTCCTTCAGTATTTATGACGTGGCCTCAAGAATTGAGTGCTTATGCCTTGTAACAGAATTTGTTTCCCCCTTGAAGTCTCTCTCTGAATGGGTCCATGATGCTGCAGTTATCACAGATTTCAATTTTCCCTTGGATTAGTATTTTGTGTAGCTCTAAAAAGACAAGTTCAAAGCCTAGCAACTATTCCCTAGTCAGTTACACAGATTATCAGGAATCAGCAGAATGACAAGTTTCTCATTCAAAAAATGCATAAAGAAAAGAAAATCTTGAAGAAGAATATGCAGAGTTTTGCCTTTATAGATACTTTAGTCTGGCATTACCCTGTCCCTGCATTCACCTTTGCCTTCACTCTTAAACTTAAGTAATTCCAAACATTTTTTGCAGTGCACAAAGTAGTTAGTTGATCTTATCGGGGCTACTTTCTCCAAGCTAGACATCTACTCTTCATAAGAAACATATCTAGCTTTCTTGGACTAGATAAGGGTACATAGATGCTTTTCTCTCTGGTCAATTGCTTGAGCAATCCATTGGTTTTAGGAAAGGGAGCAAGAAATTAAACCTGCTTTTACATAAACCAGACAGAATTCATTGAAAATGGTTGCTTTCACTATCATTCATATAATTGTCTAATTTTCATGAAACATAGCAATCTTTACTGTCAAAATCAGATCTCCCTGTTACACAGTAGCACTTTTAGTAGCAAAATTTATTCACTGCAGCTTTAAAACAAAAAGGAGATAAAAAAGTGAGAGCAGGTGTTGCTTACTCCAACAGGTAGTCCCAGTAGAGGTACTTCATATTTCTGATGCACCCATCTGTGTGGTCTTACCTCAGGCGATTAGTGACTCTAAAAGATGTGACATTTGCAGCTTGCTGATATTATACACTGGCCAGCACTATATCAATCACTGCTGCCAGATGCAAATGCAGCCTGTCACCAAAAGACATTCTTTTTCCCAGAGTAGTTTTATGTCAAGATGAGAGCAGTGTGTTCCTGCTTGAGCTAAAACAGACCAACTCTTATTGAAATCCAAGGAATTATACAAAAGTTAAACTAGGTTAATATAGTAAAAGCTTTTTATCTATTTTCTTATAAACTCAGCATGACTACAGCAATCTCAATGATGATAGTGTTATACTAATGCTTCAGGGGTATGTGTGCAAATTTAGCCCCATATGTTACTCTGGAACTAACTGGAATTTTTTCCATGGACAGTTATTACAATTGGGAAGCATTGACTAAGGTTAATGTAATATGGGACTGCAGTAATTTAATCAGTATTTACAGGAGACTTCCTTAGAACAGCATCTGAAAAAATGTTAGCAAGACTTCCAGTTCACTTTAACCCTTAGATATCCATTTTGTAAAAGCTTAGAATCCTGGGACAGTTGGCTAACTGTCATGGACATTTTAGTAGTATTGGCTCCTAGATTCCTGAATCTTTGGACTAACCCATGACTGAATCAGGAATCCCAAACTTCTGGTGTTCTTAATTTGTGCATTAGAATTATTAATATCCCTAGGATTCAAAAAAAGGATATCAGACAAGGCTTCTAATGTTTTCTATGCCCAGATTGTTTTATTTTCAGATGTATCTGCACTTATTTTAAGACAATTCACTCACTGATGCACGTAAATCATACAGCATTGAGGACTTCAAATCTCATTCAGTTGACAGATATCAGCAGTGATCTAATCAGCCAAAACCTGAGTGATTCCTTGGGAGTGCCTCACTGAAGAAAGAACTTGAGGAGACTGAATTTGTACAGCTAGGAATTTTAGGTGTCTGAAATTCAGACAGGTGGATGAACGCTAATGCTTTGTAGAATGCTAAATGTTAGAGCAGATTCACAACAGTTTCAGTAGGCATAGTCCTACCACAGTGTTTTACGAAACATGGCCACAGTTAATCCCATTACTTCTGTGAGGGTCTTCACAATAGTTTATTGGATACTGCTCCAGTGAACTTGTTCCTTGTTGCATGCATTTCTCATAGATTTTTAAAGCTTCTAGTCTTATAGCTTTGAAATATTTATAGAAGTTGTAATTACTAAAATGCCTTCTTGGGAAAATTTCAAGCTGTTTTTTAAAAAATGCATAAGTATGGCTTGCTTTTACAACTATTTTTGAATTCAGATGCAAAATATCCCTTCCTTTCACTTTGTACTCTCTCACTCAACTTTGGGTTGGGGATGGGAGCAGAAGAGAGCAAGTTTAGGCATTATATTTTATCAATTTGGCTTTAATACCATTAATACTGCAGCAGTGATTATGATTCCTTTTTGTTAGCAGCAAGAGATAGGCAGCGGATTCATTGGTAAGACTATATTTTTGTTGTTGTTGCATTTTGTAATATATGAAGTTCTCTTCAGAGACAAAAGCAGCTATCCTTCTCTCTGCCTTTGCCCTTTCTAGGTCCATCAGTCTGAAATACTCTGTCTTTTGAAATGTTACACAAGAAGATTTTGGGAAAAGAGAAAGCCAAAATAATTATTGATTGACTATTTTCACATACATGACAGTCCTCCTAGTTTCGCATCTTAGTTTCAGTTCAGTTACAGGTGGCATATCAATATAAATTATATCAAATAAAACCAATAATGATATAGATTGCAATTTTCGGAAAATAATTATAATTGTGATACTATTAATGTCATAATTGACGCTGTACTTACCAACTTTACAGCTTTCAGTATTTTATAAAAAGGTAACTATTAGTATCCCCGTGGCTTTTAAAACACTTGGTAAAATGAGGGAGTAAAGATGAAATTAATTTGTTCAAGGTCACTCCACAGACCAATGGAAAAGCTGTGAATTGAAATCAGATTTCCAGAGTCCCAAGACAGCTTGTTAATGTATGGGGATAACGCTTCTTGTGAAGGATAACAGGCACTTAAGAGAAGGAAATACCACAGCATTAAATGAAAAGCACCACATTAAAGATTTTTGGTTTTCATGCTTTATAGTCTATTCCGTTTTATGAATTCCAGAAGTTCACATTTACTTACAAGACACCGAGGAGAAATAGAAGATGCCCAGTGACTGTTACTATTAATAAACTTTTCAGACAATGTTTTTTTCTGAATAAAATATGTTGACATACTTTTGCAGGTAGGATATATAACAAAGATTGGCATATAATTACAATTGATGTTTCTGTGTGTTCAGGTGGTGATGATGTAGGAAATACATAGATTAGCTGGTAGACCTAAACACTGGCTCCTTGCCTGCTTTTGTCACAAAATATAACACTGTCTGAGGGAAAATCTCAGACAAAATCTCATTTTATATTCTGATATGATCTGAGCAAGGCCTTGATTCTCACATCTTGCTTTTCCATTGGGAGGAGTCAGGTATCACCTAACACCATTAAAGGGTCAGCAGTTGCCACTCATCAGCATTTGCATCTCTGAAAGTATTTCCTATTCTAGATTTGTGCATGGATTTTCACATTATCACTGTCAGCTAGTGTGGTCCTAAACCAGGAGGGATATCAAGGAGGTGGGAACGTCTGCTTTTGTTGATGGCCTCACAAGTTAAGTAAACACTAATTTGTGTAGAATGTTCTTTGTCCAGAGGCAATCCCAGTTTGCCAATTATTGACATTACTTTTGATTAGTTCAGCAAATCTCAAAGGATAAATGCTGCATTAATAATGACCTGTAGGCATTAGCAGGATGTGTGAAGATATTCCTGTACTGACTGTGGGTATTCCCACTGAGAATATTTGTAGAAATGCAGTATAAATAAGGTAGCTATTATGCTCTGGATTCTCAATGACTCAGAGAATTTGGAACACTTAAATTTTTTAAGATCTTCGTATTTTTCCTAGAATGGGGAAAAAAAAGTGGATTTAAAGTAGTTTAAAGAACAAAAAGATCAGGATTATCTTTTCAATTCTATTTAAATAATCTAACAGTAAGCTTGGTAAGTAAACATAGTGGGTCATGTTTTCCAAGTTTTCCATTGGTGTAATTTTTTTTTTTTCTGAAAAATCTATATGTGTTTACCCCAGTGTATCATAAAGGATTGCGGATCACTTGAATAGAAGGGTGGCAGCTCTGCCTAGCTGTCAATTGCCTCATTGTGGGAAATGTGCATAGTGGGTCTGCATGAATAATTGAACTGTGTATCTAAATGGTTGGAAAGAGATAGATTAGGTGAAGCTGAAAAGCCTAAATGTATGTGTGTGTAATGTGAAATACCACATTCAACTGAAGATAAATTTTTAAACTGGAAAATAATTAAAAGATGGCTATAGGTCTCTGGTCTTAGTCAGGCAGAGATAAATTTTTATTATGGATACAAATGTTTTTGTTTAAGATTTTACCATCTATAACCATGTCAGACTACTTTCTCCTGTGTGAGCAAAAGACCACTCTTGGCAAAGGTAATATAAGTTTAAGAAATTTCTAACAGATGGAAAAAGGAAACTTGCCTTTCATCCATTTGGTCTTAACCAGTGACATATTGTTTCTAGCAATGATATCGCCATCTGCCCCTTTACTTCTGTGAAATTAGATAAAAAAGCAAATTAAATTTTTGAGGAATTGGTGTTTGGTTCATTAAATTTTAGGATAACTGAAAGAAGAGTCTCATGAAAAATTTCTTATTTTACTTCTACGACGACTAATGGTGGCAACACCAATACATACTGCTTTCACTATGACCAAAACAAGACTCTTCGCAGAACTCAAATGAGTGGAGGGAAATATATAAGTACTCTGAATAGTGATGAACAATTTGATTTATTTAGATTCAGTGTTAAAATTGTTATGCTTATTTGACAGCATAGATAAGAGTATGAAGAATATTAGATGAATGGAATTTATCAATGAGTGGTCAAGAAAAGAGAAACATTTTTGTTATTAAATACTTTTGAATATGTTGCTAATTTTCCTCTTGTTTAGATCTTGTCATCCCCTTTGCACATATGTTATTCTCACTTAGGTCATATAGGCCTGACAGACACTACTTAAATCATCTTTATACTCTTCTACATTTAAGTAAGCAAAGAAGCTGTCCTGTGGCAAATGTGCAGTAAAATGACTGATTCTCACAGAATTTTTTCACTAGAACATCCCAAACAGCTTTTATGGAGTACCTCCAATATTAATCTTTAATTAGTGTAAATCCTCATAGTTATCTCAGTGACCTGACGTTCAGGTCTTTGTGAGGAGAGGATAAAATCAAACATATCAAATGGTTTACATAGTACTACAAAGTCTTGATTAGTGGATTTGAGTAAAATATGTCTGGATATCTAGTAGGCATAACAACAGTTCACAGAGAAATGGTGTTCAGGGGTACAACTGAACAGAGTATAAGATGAAGATTCATCACAGTGTTTTCTCCAAGTTAATGAAAAAATAGAAATATTATTAAATAGTTGGAAATGTTTCTCTCTTTTCTTTTCTTTTCTTTTTTTTTTTTTTTTTTAATGTTGTCTGCCATGGAAAACCAGGCATTTTAATTAAGAACTGAAAATATTTGCTTTCCAAATTTTCTTCTTTCAAATTTCCTTATATCAACATGAAGTTCTTATTTGTTTCTATTTCTAAATGAAGTTATAAGAAGGTTTTCTGACAAAATTGAAAATTGTAGATATAAAAGAAAGATTTCATTTTCAATTTGCCAAAACATAAATGAAATTTCCTATGCAGTACCATTGAACTGGATCTCCAGCAGTTTGAAGAATGATTCTTGAGGAAAGGAGCAATTATATACAAAGATTAGACCTGGTCTTCCACTTTTTAATAAGCAGCATAATTTAATCTAATTACATTTTTCTTTTTATTCCAATTCAATTTAGGATCAAATTACGTTCTTCATTTCACCAATAAATATATGAATTAAATAAAATTATTTGGACTTCCATATATACTGAATTTGCTATCATATCAGTCAATGCAGACTTACAGAACATCAGTCAAGGATTGAGAAATGAGCTAATATTTTACAAGGCAAAGAGATTGATTGCTTTCTCGCTGTTTAATATCTACAAATCCCAAAGTTTAAAATATAATCGTAGGATGAGTTTGGTATATGTGTGGATTATGTGTGGTTTGCCATGCTGAAACAACCCTCCTATTAAAAATATATAAAATAATTTGATGATTAAATCTAGAAAAAATATTTTAAAGCTATGAAAACCAGTATAAACAGCTTTAAGATCAGAATATTTCTAGAAAATGAACTCATAACTTTTATTTTCTTTAACCATTAAATCTACTTTTTTAGATGTCATAGAAATGGATGGATCAATAAATGAACCAGTGAGAGATCTAAAATATTCCATTATAGTAAGACTATAGCTATAAACAGAATAAAATATCTAATCCAATCATGTATACATTTTAGAAATACAGTATATGGTAGATTATAAAAAAGCAACAACAATAATTCCATGGCTGTGATTATTCTGGTCAGTATTGCTTGTCATTCTCTGTGGCCATTTTCCAAAGACTGTGAGATTCTCATTGCCTCTACTATACATAAACCAAATATATGTTTTTGCATATTCTTATACTTTTATTCTTTAAATAAGTCAATGCAGCTCTGAAGAAAATGAAGTGTCTCTCAACCGGGATATAGATGTAACCTGTAAGAAACAGACCAGAGTCTTTCAGCAGCACTTAGGTTGGGGTCGTTAGTCTTGCAAACATATGCCTGTCACTGAAACTGAACCTTAAAACTTGATTCTTATTTTCCAAGAAAGGTTTTAAATCAAAAAATTTTCACTGCCACTCATAAGGACGTAAAGTTGAAGTAAGCAATAGCTCAAAGAAATACAAATTACTGCTTTTACATTGCCTAGTATGGTGTAGACTCCTGGAAAACTTATCATAGCAAATTCCATGGTATGATTCCTATCCTGTATGTGTTTTATTAAGCTGTGAAGACAGAATTAGGGATTTTTATATACTGGAATTTTCATAAGCTCTTAACTTCCCAGGTTCCAGTTAAATTGCTCTGCATTTTTTAACATCTAAATATCTTTGAATATCTGCTTCAAAATCCCTGGTCTTTGTGCCCATTGCATACAAGCCCCTCAATTGTGATAGCTGAGCACTTTGGACTACATTTTATCCCTGTGAGACATGCAAGTGCTCTCACAGCTTTGATGCCCGAGAATGGCATACATAATAGATTTAGAGTCTTTCCCAGAGTCAGACAGAGAGTCTGGGATGAAGCCAAGTGAACTTATGCTCCTCAAATTCAATCCACTGCTTTGTTTGGTCACCCCCTCCTTGTTCCTGGAAAGGAGTGGGAGCAGACAGGATGATGGCTTAAATACACTTCTGTCTCCTTTTCATTATTGTCTGACTCCTTCCCTAATTATTTTACTCCTTGTGCTAATATGCAACAGATTGTCTTGAACATGACACGGTCCACCAGAATCTCGCTTCACTGCAACTTCATTACTTGGAAATTGTAATTGTAATGCTTCATTTGTCTTTGATGTTACTTCATAAGTGACAATTTTGAGACTCTGCAGAGAATAGGCTAATGTTTCTGCAGTCCCTAATGTGTCACATTGAAATATACTGCAACTAAACCCTTAGAGTTGCTTCTCATGCATTTTTTTCACAGTGCTTTACAGTAAAAGATGAAGACTAAGTAAAGAAATATCCCTCTGGACTAGGATTCAGGCACTGAACTGGGACTCACTGTGGGAAAAAAGTTCAAGTGAGACAATATTAGATTAAGACAATGAAAAAATAGAAAAGAACTAAAATGAAAAAAAAAAATTGTTTGGGAAATCTCAATGCCATATATTTTTGTATTTTCAGAATGAATCAAAGAGTGTGTAGGGATATCCATCCTGGTGGGGGAATCTGTACAACTAAGTTTAAAAACATAGAATTGTTCTCATTGTCATCTTTTGAATTATATGAATTTACAGTAATCAAACTTAATATGAAAAAAAATCAATTTTAATTTAAAAGTGCTCAAGTTCTTCACATAAAAAGAATTTTAAAGCCCTTACACATGTTTTATAATTATTTTAAGTGCATACAATACCCCACAGACAAGTCATAGAATCATAGAATCATAGAATCATTTGAGCTGGAAGGGACCTTAAAGATCATCGAGTTCCAACCCCCTGCCATGGGCAGGGACACCTCCCACTAGAGCAGGTTGCTTAAAGCCCCATCCAGCCTGCATCACCTATCCCAAACATCATCAGTTTAAGAAAGAGGTTTATGCATTATTCTGCAGCTCCCCAGTCCTGTTGCTTCTGCTTCAGGTGAAGTCATATTGAGGTTTGTGACATCTCACTTACAGAAATATAATTAGAGACAATTATGACTTCAGATGAGGGAGAAGCAGCAGAATAGATGAGATCTTCAGGAGTAAGTCTCATGTTTGTGTAGAAACATTTGTGAGATCAAATTCGGAGATCAGAAAAGAGAGAAAAAAATTAGAAGGTACTACGCGACTGGAACTTTCTCAAATGGATTGTTTTCCAAGTTCTTCCAAGAGAGCATCTGGGATTGAGACTCCAAATGCAGTGACATTTTACTTGTCAAAATATAACAGAGAAAAAATTAAAATTGGATCACAGCATATAAACCTGAATTAATCTTTCCTCCTTATCTCCCTTTAACTTTCATATATGACCTCCATCACAATAAAGTTTAAGAGTCTGAGCAAATTTACAGTGATGTAAACTGATACAGTTCTTCAGTGAAGCTTCATTAATTTGTAGTGCTGATAACATGACCGTACTAACATCACTGGAATTACATTTGATGCCTACTACAAATTTAGAAAATATCTTTGAAAGACATGACTGATTATGCTTCTTGTAAAGAAAGTGGATATTTCTCTCTGGAACTTTTAATCCCCCATGACATTTCAAGTGTAACTAGTATAATCATAATCAGAATCAAACCCAAAGGATCAGGAAATGAAAAAGAGTAATTACATTATCAGATTAGAGGAAAAATTACCACAGTCTTAAAGGGATGACAGAAGTTTAATTGCTATGTGAAAAATGTTTCTTTTATATATATAAAGAAAGTTATCTTAATATTACTTTGGTGTAACCTTCATATTGTGTACTCTGGAAGGTGAACACGAGACAGCGTAACACACTGTGGGTTTCTGGGCAGAGTTCTGAACTTTGTTGATCTGAGGGAGTGCAGGTTCAAGAAGATCTGATGGTCTGTGAGAGCTAACGACCTCCTCTACCTAAAGCTAGAAATGTCTTTGTCCATATAAATGTTATAAAGTCAAATCCTTTCAGCCAGGAAATCTACATATTTTCTCAAAGCTGTGAAGAAGAAATTATTTTGGATTAAATTCCACGGGTCCTCATGGCAATTTCTGCAGAATGTTATTAATATTTGAAGACTCCCTTTAATGTTTTGAATACTCACCATGCATTAATTGGTCCATTACACTAATCAATGAAGCAATGCCACAACAGGACGTTGTAACTCTCTTGCAATCACACACAAGTGTTCAGCCCTTGTCATTTGTCACTGGTGTGGCTTTAGGGGCTTGCTGGTGTAACCCTACAAATTCCAGGCACATCTCAAAGTCTAGTACAAGCCAGGAGATGTTCCTACAAGACAGTTTTTCCATCACCACCCTGTTTTGGGGAAACAGGAAAATTTAGCTGTTTAGAAATAGGTGGTGGTATACCAAGTTGACCTCAGGGAGAAGCGTGTGCCTTAATTTGTTTCCTAGGAATAATATAGTGCTCTGTCAGATGTAGATTATTAAATGTCTTCTCCATCCTTTTTCAGAGCTGGGTGGATTTGTAACTTCCAAGCTAGATGTTAGCCCCATCAGTGTGGATCTATTGCGTTCATAACTCCTGTATATAGGCAGAAATTAGTAACTGTGCCTAGGTGCTGTGTTTGCTCCGTTTCTGACTATTTTCTAGTAGAAACATGTAGCCCATGCAGTTTTCTACAAGTCACTTTCATGACATAACCAAAGATGTACTTTTCAAATAAGATTTGTCACTTTTGATTGTAAATTCAAGATATCAGTGAATTTGCTGCTAAATTAAGGAAGTTAGCAGAAGTTGAAATTTCAGTACTGTTAAATTATTCTGCTAAAATCAATAATAAAAACCACAAATCTGATCAGTTGCCATGCCTTCTAGCTTTATATTGCCAAAACATTTCAGAATCCTAGTCATTCTGTCATTGGAACTGTAGTGTTACTTTCTTTGGGTTCTCTGCTGTCACTATGGGTTTTTTTGCTTAACTGTTGGCTTGCTGTTTTCCTGGTGAAGTGAACAGGATGGGATATGACAGAAATTACGAAACTGAAAATGGGAGGACAGAGAAAGAGCATTAATTATTTGACTCATAATGGATTTGACAATGACAATATCTCCCTACTTAACTTTGAAAACCCAAGAGATAAGTTCAGGTACTTACATATTATTTTTGTCAATTTATGTCAAAGTATTTTACAACCTATCTTTTAAATACTTAATGTGGGATACAAAAATGCATTTCTTCCACCCACCTGTGTATTTCATAACCTTTAGTTCCTGTTACTAAAGGTTAGTAACAGGAACTAACCTGTTCCTGCAGGTTATTAGTTCTGCACTTATTAGTTGGTCCAGAGAAAATCTTATCTTCATGAATATGTAATCTGCTTCAAGTATATCCAGCAGACTTTAATTGATGATATACTCATGACAGAAAAATTTCTCTATGTTTTAAAAAAATTAACGTTTTAAGTGTTTAATTGAATATATTATATTACCTATTGAGTTACACTACATTTGGGATTCTGTTTTAAATAAATCAAAAATTCTTACCTTTTATAATCTTTCAGGCTTCATGGTGGACTTTAAAAATCTTAATTAATTCTTAGAGTCTTTAACTATGATCATTAAAGAAACTGCTGGTTTTTCTCCTTCACAAGCTTTGGAAAGTTGGCTATAAAGAGGAAAGTAAAGAACACTTAACCAAGATGAAAATCTGAGGAGCTGTATTTCAGAGTAAGAGTAAACATTTATTTTTGCTCACTGCTTACTGTATTTAAGATTTCAGATTTGTTCTTTATAACAACAATCAGAAAATTACTGATGTGCTTTTAGCTGAAATAATTAATTTAACAAAATAAGGAGTAAAAAGTATGAATAAATGCTACTCTGCAAGTATGAAAAATAAACAGCAACACAATATTCTCTGAAAATTTATAAAAAGCTCAAACAAGTAAGTAATGCTCTAATAAAAAATGATTAATTTTAATAGTTCTATCAATAGACATATTTCAGTAATACTATTTTTCTTGACCATAAGTGATTAACGATGCTTGCAACGGTTGCCGTTGCCATAGGCTGAGTACTGTGTTTGCAAGTCTTCAATATTGATGCTTCTCAGTCTGGTTCTGCCTGAAATCTTCCTGACTTTCCAACAAGTTGTTTGTTTGTTTGTTTGTTTGTTTGTTTGTTTTCACTTGGTTTAGCCATAATAGTAATTTCTCTAATTGACAGGTGTATCTAATTTGTTTTACTTTTGCTTATTTCTGTGTGGTACAAACATAGTTTTACATACATAGCAGTAAGTAACAATGGTCATAGGTAAAATGAGGGTTTTATGGCTCTAAGACAATGATATAGTGCTGAGAAAGTCAGGTCTGGGATGATAGCAAAGACTTTGAGAAGTAGAGGCATGGAATGTTGTGTAGAGGAGTGTGTAAATGGGATGCTAAGAAATGAGGCACTGGTTGGTTCTGGAGATTCCATGGTTTTAATAAGGTCTTCAGGTCTTCAGCTCAGCTAAAGAAATGTAAACCTGGAGGTGGACAAAAGTGTTTCTAGGGCCACCAAAGTGAATAAAAGAAATAGTATCTGGCATATGTAATGGACAGCTTATATAGAGTAAATCTGGATCCAACATGGAACTCCAAACCAATGACAAAAGAAAGATGAATGAATGCATCTTAGCAAGCTTATAAAGATGACATCAAGTGAATCCCGGTAGGAGGAAGAAGAAAGTGTAATTATGAACCATCCTGCCAAGGACTCCACAAATGATGACATGGTATAAAACCATTCCACCATACCAGAGTTAAACCACCAGCCTTAGGACCCAGAAGAGCAGTAGAAGGGTGAGAATAACCTCAGTAGTCAGAGTAGAAGCTATGTGTGTGTTACAATTTAACCGTGTTGTTACTGTGAGTTTTTTGTTTAATAAGTACTTAATCTGCATTACTTTTTTTTTTTTTTTTTTATTTTTCTTAATAATTAGATTTAGATCAATGATGATGATTCTTGAATTGGACTGTTAAAACTTTCATTATACTAACAATAATTCTTAGCTTTATTTATATGTATACATAAGGCGTGCTTCTTTTTGCCCGTAAAAAAGACCTTGAGCTTAACTTATTAATGAAAGTTCTGACCCTAACTCAGTTACAATGTCCAAGGGATCAATGGAGGTGGTAAGACTGGGAACATCTTTAGTGCTGTAGCTAAATTATATGGCGAGAATAAGTGTGCTAGCAAAGTCAGAAATTTCTGCCTTGCTACACTATATGAGATATCCAGAACAGAGCTCTATAAACAGTTTTTCTTTAATAATAACTCACTTAGGGAAAACAAAAATTTATGCCATATCTGTCTCATTTAAAACATAAACTAGAATATCCGTGTGGTTGAGGCATGGATCACTGCCAGAGAAATATCAACAGGAGAAGGAAAAAAAATCAACATTATATACTCACTTTGCATTTTTACTGCTAACACAATTGTTGACATTGTAAATTGACTCTTAACATCATAAATGGCTTCCCACACATTGTAAAGTAAATCCTGTAGACTTTTATTGGTATCATAAATGGCTTCTTAACATGTAAATGGCCTCCTTCACATAGCAATGTAATCCCGTAGGGTTTTATTTACAACGTAAGTCATACACTGTATTGCATTTTGCTATAATTTTTGTCTTTCATTTAAAAACTAAATAAAAGTTTGAGGAAATAAAACACAGGGATTTGCACATTTCCAATTGTAACCACCCTTAGTTTTCTTCTCCTGTGATGAATGTGAAATGCCAAAGTCTTGGTAGTCTTATCTTTAACTCCCCTTTGCAAAATCAAATAGCTGAATGAGAGTTCACCAGCCTTGCTACTTCAGTAGAGGCTGACAAAGCTGACAAAATGGATGTAAGAAACTGTAAAATGGTTACTACAGTCATTCCCATTTCTTTGGCACCTTTCACTCACAAATGTCCCAGAGCACTTCAGAAATACACAAAATGCATATCAGGAAGCAATACAAGTAAGCTTTTTTCATCTTAAAATTGTGATATAGCCCAAATTCTTAACTATAATACTGCTGTGTTGCTTGGCTTTACCCTGAAATGTCTGCCTCCCTGACAGGAAGCAACAGTAGCTGTTTAATAAACTTAGTAAATAAGCTTAGTTAATAAACTTAGTAAATCTTCACTACATTTTCAGACATAAAGCATGACTCCAAATATTTTGTAAATCTGGATGACCCTGTGGGCCATCTCCTAATTATTCCACTAATTTATTAGCTTCTTACAATGCAACTGAGGGTGATGATTTTTCTGAGTGAGCAAACACATAATTTCAAACAATTTTGAGACCATAATTTAATAAGATATTTCTCAGAAGCTACCTGAGTGGGATATTGATTTTATGGTTCTGGTGTGTTATGATTCCTGTAGATCATTACACATACAAGATACACTACGTTTAAGTCACTAAGAAGATGGCAACTCAGACATCAGGTGTTAATTTCTTATCTTGCCCTAAGAGCATTGCATGTGAGAGGACTCAAATGTATTTTCTTGGATGACAACACTTTAGGTGAGGACAATCGCTCTAATTACTGCTATGGGAACAGCTCATACATTTTACACAGAGACAGTTTAATGCAAAATACTATAAACCACTGGTTGTTTAACACAATGCCTATCCTATTAAGATTTCTGAGGGAGAGTTAGATGCTTGAATAATTTTGAGGAACTACATCAAAACATCAAATGTCACATTTAAAAAATGGCATTATAAGCCCTAAACCAATAAAATGATTGACTCCTTCTCATCAGTCCAATCTGAAATTAAGCCACATGAGCTCAACTAACCTTAGGGTCCCAGCTGGTAAGTAAGAAACCTGACACTTTAACCTACTATGGTAGTATAGCAGCTTTTTCTGCATTCATGAGCAGTACAGCTCCTAACAGGTTTGTTTGATCTTTGGACTGTACCTTAATCACAAGGTGAATAACCCAGTTTTAAAGGAACATAGACAATGACGTTGTTCCTTTTCTTTTCCAGTAAAAAAGTGAACAACAACCCCAAATTTCCTCAGATATAGAAGAGCTCAAATATAGTTAACAAAATCATGACTGTTTTTACCAAACCTGAGTTTTTTCCAACATGCAATTACATTAACATACATATTACATTTCTGTTCACATATTGTAACTGGACAACTACATCTTATTTTTTTCACTTTAAGTCTAAAAAGCAATTGCTGAATGCATCCAGACAGCACCAGCTTCAAAAGGTTGCTGAACTATTTAAATATTCAAAAGTTTCTTTAAAAATTGCCTTAGAGGAGAAAAGATTATATTGTGGAGCTGGTCTGACTTTCAAAGTCAGCTCATTAATCATAGTTAATGCTCCTTGTTATAGCAGATAGTAATCTGTACTTCTTATAAACCGACACTGCCCACAGCATGAAAATATTTCTTATCCATCTAATAAAAATTTATAGTGCTATTCCCTTCTAAGGCTGGTGTATTATATCCTTTGTAGCAAGTGTCTATGAAGTAAGAAAGTTTCAAAATGTACTTTAAATTTTATATATATTTATATTTATTTTCTAGATTATTATGTTTACACATAAATATGCAGGTATGATCACAGAATCACAGAACATGATATACATATGTGGACACCAAGTTATGGATTTTGCCTAGACAAGTTCTGAAAAACTGCAAGAGTGAAGATTCATCCATATTGCTCATCCCCTGTTCTTGTGTTTAACCAATCTTATGATGAAGAACTTTTCTCTCACATGAAATCAAGATCCTCGAAAATACCTTTTTCTAATTAGTTATATTTTAATGGAAATAAAGCAACTCAGTAGATTGAAAAGAATCATTCAGATGAAGTGAACATCTAAATCTCACTTCAGAAAATCTCTTAGACTTCAACATGTTGTTTTATAATGAAGTAGAATTTAATATTTCTGTCATGAGGTCTCTGACACATGACCACTGGTTCAGTTCAGAAAATGTCTTAATGGATCAGCTTGATAATTATTGCTCAGTTGGAAATTGTTGGAAATTCCCTCACTTTGAACACCATCTCATCTCTAGGTGATGGTCTTAGTGGCTTAAATTCTGGAATCAAGGTGGACTCCAAATCTGGACCTCCAATCTGAAAAGGCTCTGAAGTTTCATAACTGTAACAGCTGTCATGCACAGTTGCATGTTAACTAAGTGGTCAGTTTACATACCTTCATCATGGTCATGGATAAGTGAGGATTTTGTGACAGAGAAACTTTACACATAATGCTCAGTGAGACTGAAAAGTTCACCGTACTTTTAAAGCAGCCCTGAAAGTTGTTTCTTTTTACTGTTTTGCTTTCTTCTTTTGGCTAATAATGACTATTTTAAACTACTTGTTAAAAATAATTGGGTAGAAAATTGCATTCAAATAGGCACACTTAGAGGTATCTCTGTAGAAGGTATGATGTCTACAATGTGTCTTTTTTATTACAACTTGATTCACAGTCTGGAAGTCACTAGTCATTCCTGCTGTGTCTACTTGAATAAACAACCTGCCTTATTATGAGCAAATTTCCATTATAAGTTGCTTCCTGGGTGTGTGGGCAACATTCTGCATGATTTCAGTGGTAGTATGTTAGTCAGCTTGTAAGCCAAGACTCATGCCCTCTGTGGAACTTCTCCACATGATAGATATGGTTTTCTGCCTCACACATCTGGGAAAGTGTGGTAGTATCCTTGTGTATGTCTTGATTTGTGAAAAGCTTGTGTAAAAGCTGTACTCCTTTTTTATCATTGTGTCTGCCTGAGAAGACTGTAAGTCATGAGAAGCACCTGGAAGTGAATGCTGGCTCCTCATCTGAAGAAATAACAGTCTGGCATACATCAAGCAAAGCACTTAGTTACTTGAGATGAGTTTCTGATAAAGCTCACAAGTATAAAGTAATAGTAAGATTGAGAAAAATCCTATCTAACATCTAAGACACCATTAACACCTGCAATTTCAGATGCAGTTTCTTGGACTTCCTAAATTGCCACTCTTGATAAACTGGGTATCAAAATACTTTTCTCCTTCCAATTTCTGCTAGTCATGAAAAAAGACAAATTTCTATTTCCTTACACGTCTGCAGGAAACCAAATGTGTTAAGAATATTTGAACCATGCCTTATTCACTTGAGCTTAACAATGTTGAGTTAAAAAACTGCTGATGGAAGTTCCTTTTATAAGAAATTATTGACAAGAAAGTTGACTCGTAGGCTAGGATACCTTGATCCTTCCCTTGTATGTTATTAATCTAAAGCACCTTCATCTGAAATTGAGGGGCTAATCTTCATGAGAATGATGTTCTCTCTGCTAATGCTGGAAGAAGGCAGGAATGGTCACTGCATAGTCTGTTATTCAGGATTTCAGAAGGAAAGCAGACAAGAGGAATTCAGTTTCTAGTATGGAAGTATCAGCATTTAGTTGCAGATAAAGGGACTGGAATTATGATTCTCAGATAATTCTATGTTGTAGAAAAAGAGTATTTAGTATGAATGGCTTAAAAAGCTGAGGGAACAGGATCTAAGATTCATATTTCAAGAAAAAAGTTCCTTTTTGCTCTCAGTCAAGATCAGAGTCCCTTTTAATCCTCTTTTTTCCAAGATTTTTCAGGTTTTTATTTCTTGAAACACACTCACCCAGCTTGAGTGGAAGAGGAAGAAAAAACCCGTAAATGTTTCATAATATAGTCAGTAGAGGGGGTTTTTCTACCTGAATACTTTTCAGTTCAGTTGAAGTATTTAAATACATAGGAAATTTCAGGCTCTGAGACCTCCTATCAAACTAAAAAATTGACTTTAGAAAATCTGCAGTCCTGCAAACTACATTAAATAGTTTTACATATAAATTTTAGGTATTGTTGTGCTGTGAATTATAACATTTAAGGACTTCTTCTGAAATGTAGCCCTCTTGCTCTGAGTCATAATCATGCCTCAGTACTAATGAATACAGACAAAAAGATAACTCTCACGCTGGTAAAAAATGAGCAGATTAACCCTGGAAACTTTTCAGATTCTAGGACCTCAAGGTCAGATTTGTTGTATTCTAAATCCCTCATTGGTTTTATACACTGTCATTTGCTGTGGTCTGAGTATGGGTCCTCACAAGCTCTGTTGACAAGATGTCTTTCAGAATAATTTTCAGTATAGATAAAGGCACTATCATGGGATAGGCATAGAGAAGGACATCTCCCACAAGTTTTCACTTAGGCATGCTCCCAGGAAAAGAAAAAAATCTTCCCAGGCATTTTATGTTACTTAATGCCCCTGACAGAATGTCACATCATTCATTTCCCAGGTGAAGACTGGGAACACATATTTGTATGGGTTGATTCCAGTGAATTCCTCCCCACTGCAGCATGCAAACAGTGGGTCGCATCTCCTTTTTTTATGGTCATCTTTCTTTTCCCCTTCAATAGCATAACACAACCTTTACTAGTTTATATAAAAGAATGTGAGTTACATGAGAGGACAGCCAGGACATCAAAGGAGTTTGGCCACTGAGTTTAAGGGAACCTGAGCAGATTAAGCTTCTGACGAGGAAGTGGACAACTGGGAAGCACTGGCTTCCAGACTGGTAGTTCTAGACTGCTCTGAAGAATAAGCAAGCTGAATCAGTGTTAACATTTTTTCAGGTTATTATACATACAATGTATTGATGGCAAATTAAATGAGTTTTATAGGAGTTTCTTGGAATGCAGAGGCTGTAGAGAGAGTTAAGACTCACAGGCAATACAAGTCAATTAAAAAAAAAGTCAGCAATCAATAGGAAATTGCAGGTTTTTCTACCTTTTCACGGAAGCTGTCTAGGGTCACACCACATTAACTACATCTTCTGTGTAAAATGTAAACATTCTAAGTTATGGCAGATATAAAGAAGGAATCATAGAGTGAATGAAATAGACACTCTCTCAAATTCTGTCAAGAGAAGTAAATTTTCTGGCTTATTTCTCTGTCAGGAAAGGTACACTTCCTTGTAAACATCTTTCTCTTCAGCAAACGGGGATGGTAGGCTCTGGTGTGATTATGAGGACTCTATGTGTTAGACTATGCTTTATGAAAGTTGTATCTCCAATGTGCTACCACTGAGAGTCAAATATAAAAACAAAACACTGGGTTGTTTTTTTGTTTAATTGTTTCAAAAAGGGATCTTTTGTTTTACTTCAAAAAGTAAAGAAATATACTGTTCATGGTCTTGTTATCTTTTCCTCTATTCTGTTTGAGTTTACAGTATTGAAGTCAAAGGATCCCCAGGTTGTCTCCTGCAATAAGGTTAGAGAGTTCTAATGCAGAACTGACTATTACCAAATTTCAGAACTTAGAAGATCTGAATTTTCAGACAAACTGCTTTTTTTCTGTATCAAAATATTGATCTCAAATTCTGGATTTTCATTTGGAGTCCAACATCTTCATATTTTGGATCCAAATTTTGCAAATAGAACTTCTGCTTATAGGTGAACCTAACTTCCAGACAACACATTAATTATTTGAACTTTCAGTGTCCGGAACTTAATTTAAAATTTTGTGTAATGATCACATTCCCTCAAAAGTTACAATCAACTACAAACTTTCTGGTTAGTTCTATGTTTACTATACAATGATCTTATTACTGCAGAGCAACTGAGTTTCATGTGAAAGCAAAACATAGGAACAAAATATATTGGAATTCAAAGGTCAGAACTTCATCAGCAAATTATATTTCTGTGTAAGATGGATGATGAATTGCAGTTTTTTGATTTAATGAAATTTTTATAAAAAATAGAGCCAGCGACTTTTCCATTTTATTAGAGCATAAAGGAAAAATAACCCATTTGATCTAATTTAATGTAAGCTATAATATAATCCTCCCTTTTCTTTAGGAGTTTATTATCTGAAGGTGATTGGTGTTCTGTAGCATTTAATAGAACATTGTATTATCTATCATTAGCTTTCCTCCTTGAAACCAGTACCTCATGTAGCTGAAATATGCATTAAGAGTGTAGAGAGCTGTTTAGAACAAGGTCTCCTTCTTCATGTGAACTTTGCACTACTGTAGACTCAGCTCTGCATCTCCTTCTGTCATGTGGAAGGATATTTTTGCTTATCTTGGAGAAGAAATTGTTGACTTTCACAACTATACTAAGAAATGTATTCCTCTTCACTTCCACCTTACTAAGACTCTGAAACCTGCTTATTGCCAAACAGGATACTATAGACATCTTTCGTACAAGTTCAGGTATGAGATATGGGTGAAATTCATGTGAAGCAGACTGTATTTGGAAACCCTGAGAAAATCACAGTCTGCAGAGATACAGAACCAGTTGAGGTATTAGTTAAGCCTTTTTTTCTTCTTTCAAATTGATTATTTATTTGGGTAAAATGAGCAGCAGAAGAAAGTACTAACTTCTTCAAGGAAGTTTCAGGGTTGTTTTTTTTCAACCTTAAAAGTAGAACAACCCACCAAGAGTGATAAAAAAAAGCAGAACTAGTCCCTTGCTTGTCACTCTACTTTTGGGAACAGGCACAAAAGAACAACCAATAGATACAATGAAATTCTTTGGCTTTTATTGCACAGCAGACTCTGAGACTAACACCTGGAGAGATGCTAGGACTGAAATAAATGGATCTAAGATAGATAAATGCTTTTCCTTTCATAGAAATAAGGGCCTGGAAGAGTCTGTCTGAGCTGCTCAACGTGATTTCCTGGGGTCACCAGCAAGTGTGGCAAACAGCCAAACAGGTAAAAAGCAGGAAATGAGTAACACTGTAATAGCACTGACATAGTGTTGCTGGAAAGCTCAAATGCTTAAAAAAAAAAAAAAAATAAAGTCTGAAAGAAATATGCTATAGTAGCATTTCAAATGGACACATCTTTTTTTTTCAGTCAGAAGTCAGAACAACAGGTTGCATGTTTTTGTACCATTATTTTTTGTTCATAGATTGGGTGAAATGGTTTCCTTTTTATCTATAAATAAATTTAGATTAATAGTGAACAAGTTTTTGCTGTGAAAATCCATGCCTTGTGCTCAACGTAGTACTTTTTCTTAGGAAGTCTAGAAGTAGTGCAAAAGTAATTGAAAAACAGGACAAACTAACCACAGCCTGAGGAGAAGACTCAAACTTGGACAGAGACAGATGTCTGGATAAAGAATATTATTTGTTAAAATAATGATATAATGAAATAGTTGTTTGTTAAAGTGTAATGTGTAAAAGCAAACAATAGGCTTTCAGATGAACTTGTACCTCCACCCAATAGTTTAGGCCAGATAAGAGTGCAACGTTTATGTAAAGTGCATTATAGCTGGAAACAACAAAGGGAACCATGTTAGATCTTGCCACCACCTTCATCATTCCCCAGAGAAGAACAGGACCTGAGAAACCTGTAGCCTCTATATATCACCTCCTGGTTTTATACATTGTTTGTGTGTGGGACATAGAGACAGTCTTATCACTGTCGTCTCTTCTCTCACGTGATCATCACATATACACCCATCTCTGAAATTCATACATGAACATGCAGCACATTTTCTCAAGACTTAAAATGAAGTTTTACAGCATGTACTTCTGATACTTAAGCTTCTGCAAAGTTCAGATCAAAATGGTTCCACTATATGTGAGAACTGACTTAGGGGATTGCATTTTTGATCATAAAGTCCTATTTTATATGGAAATATATTCAGATATTCAGAGATATATTTTACTTGTGGCTTCTAGTAAACAGGTTTTTCACTGGCATTGTTAGGATATCAATAATGCTGTGCATGTAATTAAACTCTCTTTCTCCGATTCCCTAATACAAATTTAAGAGAAATCTCAACCGAAAAAAAAGGTAAAAGAAAGCAGGCAATATGAGATGCCATAATCTTCCTTCTTTTTTTTTTTTTTTCCCCTTTCTAGAGATAGGAGAAAAACCATGTTCAGATATGGCTTTGTGTATGTCCAGCCTCACTATCTTCAGATTGGTGAATTCATTCCTAATGAAAATGGGAGAAACTTTTTTTTCTTATCACCATCTCTTTTAAAAACCTTAAAAGTTTCACCAGAAAACTTCTGGCTGCTTGTGTAGGTCATCTCATTAAGATGTTATATCTTTGCCCCACACCATCCTGATTATATTGTGTGCTTTTGTTTTAACTCCTGTGGGACTTATTTTTTTTTGTCTTCATAGATGCCAGTCTAAATTGCATTGACTGATTGTGTGTGACCATCTAGGCTGACAAACTGTGACTTAAATAGGACAATGTCAATTTTTCTCAGGCAGGGAAAGGTCATTTCAAATTCAGAAGCCTGTACCAAAATGATCCATTGAATCTGAGTTATTGCTTTGAAGGGTAACATTTCAGTGATGTACTCTGTCATTAATATGATTAATATTTGCTTTGTGATTGTCCAGTAACAACTGCAAAAACAATGACACTGAAGTTAGTTATTTTCTAAGCTAAAACAATGTTATAAAAAAAGCATCTTTGATAATAATTGTGAAACTAGAGTCAGTGTCCCCAGTCAGTAACAGGATTTGAGAAAGACGGTTGACATTAAATGAGGAAATAATGCTCTGTCAAAATTTCTTTTTGTCTTCACTGGGGAAGTTTTGCCCATCTAACCTTAAAAAACAGACTTTTTGAATTATTTGCTTTAGGATGAGAATCTCTCCTGCAAACACAGGTATGCATTTGTTCATGGGTGGTTTGATCTCTGTAAACAAATAAGGTTATATGCCCATGTCAAGGATTTCTCAGAGCTGGATATTGGTGATATCACCATTCACACTACATAAACATTAACTCTCTCCTGTTTTTTCTTTCAGCAAAGTACAGAACAAATGTAGGTAGTTTTGAAGACTATTTACCCCAAGGATCCCTCTCTCTAACCACCAGTATCGGGAACGTACCAACTTTGTTTGCTTATGATCTAGGCAGTCTCCAATGCTATCCCAACATTTGCTCACTTAAGCAAATACCCCATGTGTCTACTTTCCTTCCCAGGACACACAGTGTATATTCTCAACTTCACAGTAAAAAAATGCAATTCTAAAACAGAACCCTTACATTACCTTATTAATTATAATAATAATATAATATGAAGATTAAATTTTCTAGAATTTATATTGAGAATATAGTATTAAGTATTTTTGCTTCAAGAAATCACATTGATATTTGGAAAATTGTTTTTATGGTACAAATACTGAAACTAGGACTCCAAAATTTGTTTTCATTGTGTACTGTAAAGATTAGAAGACCAGTGGTTGTCTGATACCTCATGAAATTGGACTGACTGACTAATCTAAGAGATTTAAACTTGTCAGTCTCCTGTGATCTAGTGATGTTGACTTTCTATCACTATCACAGTTTTTCAAACCTTCATCAACTACGGAACATGCTATGTTTCTCTGCTCATATATTTGTCTGTGGACTGACAGAAATGTACCTCTCCTCCAAAGCAGGATGATCATCTGTGATAAGACCACTCCAGTGCAATTTGTGAGTAATTTTCTGTTAATGTAGTTCTGTGGTTATTAGAGAATTCTATATCATAGAGGTAAGTGTTATGCAACTATATAGTTTGGGATAGAACTGAATTAAAATTACTTTATTATTTAATATCTTATTATATTAAATTTGTTCTAATGTGTACATTATTATTAATTTTTGACTTAGAGCTTGGAATCCAAGTTTTAATTCCAATTCAAAAGACCTTGAATTTCCATGGGTTAAAGGCAAGACTTTGACCTACTAGTTATCTATTTCTTATTCCTGGATGATGCAGCTCTGCACTCTTACTTGTGCACAGCTTTTAATTAAAAACTTTTTTGCCTATATTTATTTTTGCAATAAGTTTTTCTTACACACTGCAGCTAGTCTAATGACAGCATTCTTCTAGAAGAGTAGGAATATTTTTTGCCACTATATCCCCTTAAGTTCATGACTTCCCAGAAAAACACTAGTATTATTTGATTAGCTATTATAAATTTGCAAGCTAATGTGGAAAAAAAAATTAAAACCAACCCCCCAGACATTTTTAGATTTATGAAAAAAAAAAAAAAAAGTGTTTGAAATCTGTGATCTTGAAACTTGTACTTTTTCTTGTGGAAAGTAACTGTCTTATGCACTTTCCCATCAGTCCTGCATAAGTTGGTAACTACTTATTTGTCTTATACACTATATACACTATACTTAGTGTATAATTTAATTTACAAGTATGTTTTGCCATAGATTTGCAGACTCAAACTGGAATCCGAGCAAATAAATACGTATTGATCAGTGGAAATCCTTCCTGAATATTTTTCAAGTAATTCAGGATTCCATAAGGTTTTAGTTCTGAACAATAAATCTGACAAAAGGAACAAGAACGACAACAAAAATGAAGGGGATTGAATTACATGTATAAATCAGAACCTTTTAAACATCTAGTGATTTGCTGATATCTAACAGTGGCTAAATACAAATGATCAATGAAAAAATCAGAGCAAATTGCTCTAGAATAAATTGAAAACATGACATTCAATTTATGGTCAACATGGCGAGCTGTACATTTAAACTGTATCTGTAAATTCTGCTCCAAAATCATAAATAGATCCACAGGGTATTTTACTGTCACTTGAAATGGTATTTGTAGCTATTAATATAAAATTAAGAATGCCTTTCTTGAATGTTGCTTCTAAATCTGTGAATCACCTGACTGATGATTTGACCTAAAGAAAGATAAGTTCAGTTTTATTATCCAGAGAATCACATTTTGGACTTATCACTTGCTTTGAAAGTGTGTCTAAATTCATACCAATTAGCTCCTGAATAAGAAAATCTTGGATTAGTGATTTATATGATCATCCTTAAATAGTAATCAATTTTTAGCAGTAACTGGAGGAAGCTGCCTTACTGTTAATTAAGTTGTTATTGCCAGAGTCTATATTATTCATTGCAATACCATAACTGGATTTCTCTGCTATAGGCTAATAAATTAATTTCTAATGGACTGTATTTCAGAATTTAATAATGAGGCAATATTATTTAATTATCTAAAGCAAACATGGAAACAATTTCAGGACAGTACGCAGTACTTACGAAAACCTAGCCATTTTTTCTTCTAGAAACTTTATACATCCTTCTCTATATTGGAAATATAAAGCGTGCCTCTGAAGTTCTATCTTGTCTCTTTGTTACTTAGGCTTTCACATTGTATCTCTTCAGTTCATGTATTCTGTCTGTAACACAAAGAGGAAAATACTACCAATAAACATTGGGCAGTGAAAATGTCTTAGCTGGTTTTCTAAGGCAATAAAAAAGGACCTGAAAAGTGCACCTTCTTGCCAAGTATCAAGTGCTGTATTGGAAGAGAAGTTGAGAAAAGATGATACACACAACATGACTTGATGATATTCTGCACAGAATATCTGAAAAAAACTTAGACCTCATATTAATGTTGAAATTTCTGAACCAGTTCTATGAGTAAAAATGTGGTATAAAGCAATGGTAAAGCATATGTCTACTGTCACTTTTAGGCTTCTGGCTGTGCTCTCAGTGGTGGGATTTTTTCTACATAGACAATAGTAGCAAGGTGTGATCTGATTTTGTTGGTACTCCAAGTTGGTGAGACACAATCAGTCCAAAAGTTATATGTATTTTTAAAGGTTGTATCGAGTTCTAAACATGGCATATATTGCTTCTGAGTAGACTTCATTAACTTGAGCTTGATGTTTTACTCATGTGCTCACATATTGTTAATGACTTGGAAAGCCAGCAAAGCTGTGTGAATATATTCACAGTATAATGAGTATACAGTGACATGAGCGCATGAGTTCTCACAGCAGAGAGAACATCTGTATCAGTATTCACACTCAAACTGCACCATCATATTGACATCTGGAAGAGCACAAAATAGTTTTGAAAATGCTGTTTATGATTTGTCAGTACAGATTAATGGTCTTTAGTGTGTGACAGGTTGTGTGATAGGACCCAAAGGGTAACGATTAATGAAGCAGGTTCAAGCTGGAGGCCTGTAACCAGNNNNATCAGTGACCTGGATGAGGGGACAGAGTGTATCCTCAGTAAATTTACTGATGATACCAAACTGGGAGGGTGGCTGACACCTCAGAGGGCCATGCTGCCATCCAGTGAGACCTGGACAGACTGGAGAGCTGGGCAAGGAAGTACCTCATGAGGTTCAACAGGGAAAAGTGTAGGGTCCTGCACCTGGGGAAGAAGAATGCTAGGCACCAATACAGGTTAGGTGCTAGGACATGCTGGAGACAAGCTCCGAGGAGAAAGATCTGGGGGTCCTGGTAGACAGCAAAATGACAATGAGCAAGCAGTGTGCTCTTGTGGCCAGGAACGGAATCCTGGGCTGCATAGGGAAGAGCATGGCTAGTAGGTCAAGAGAAGTCATTCTCCCCCTCTACTCGGCACTGGTGAGACCACAACTGGAATACTGCATCCAGTTCTGGGCTCCCCAATTCAAGAGGGTCAGGGAACTACTGGAAGGAGTCCAGCGAAGGGCAACAAAGATGATTCAAGGATTGGAGCATCTCGCTTATGAGGAAAGGCTGAGAGAGCTGTGACTCTTTAGCCTGGAGAAGGGAGACCTTCTCAATACTTATTGAGAAGACCTTATCAATACTTAAAAGTATCTAAAGGGTGGGTTGAAGGAGGAGGGAGCCAGACTCTTTTCAGTGGTTGCCAGTGAGAGGACGAGGGGCAATGGGCTCAAGTTGGAACATAGGAGGTTCCACTCAAATATGAGAAGAAACTTCTTCACAGTGAGGGTGCCAGGGCCCCAGAACAGGCTGCCCAGGGAGGTTGTGGAGTCCCCTTCTTGGGCAATTTTCAAGGCCCACTTGGATGCAGTCCTGAGTAACCTGCTCTAGCTATGGGTAATCCTGCTTCGGCAGGGAAGTTGGACTAGATGATCTCTATGGTCCCTTCCAACTCTAAAAAATTCAGTGAAATTCAGTGAAATTCAGTGTGTTTGAGATGGGAAAACTAATGGAGCAAATCATCAGCAAATAAGAGTAGACCTGGGTCATGCTGCTGAAGTTTGCAACCAAACATGAAATCTCCACCATTTAGAAGACAGCCAACTGCCTGCTTCTGCCCTGGAGCTTTTTAGAAAAGCATAGATGTGGATCAAGAATGAACTTTATCAGATTGTCTTCCCAAAAGTGCATCCCAACAACAACACTTTTAATTACGCATGAAGGAGTAATTGAGTTTACTTATTCTACGTAAGATAAAAAGTTCTCTCTGCTCCCACAGAACCTTTGTCCAGGTTTTTTTTTTTTTCGGTTATTGTTTGATACCCCTGATACACTCACTCCCTTTGGGAAGTAAGCATATTAGAGGTTCGTCTTTCTTCTACTTTCAGGTCCTCCCTCTACCTAATGTATTTCTCTTTTTCTTTATCTTTTACTTAGGTAACACGGTAACATGGCATTAAAGTACATGTCTTCTCACTTTTGGGACACAGAGTTTTCTGGATTTGAAATTATGCCATTAAACATTTCACAAATATCCCACAAAGTGTTTTGGTCTCCAGAAATTGGTAGGCCAATAATACTGTGTTTGAATAAGACTTAAATGTTTTCTGGGTTTATAATGATGGCTACATTTGGACAAAGAAATTGTGCAAGAAGATGGACTTAAACACTGTTTCACCTTTATCCATAGTGTTTGCACTGTTCTTGTCACGGTTTTACCATATGACATGTTTTTAATTCATGTCATCAGGACTCCATCAAACAATTCCTGGATACAATTCTTTGAATGCAGATACTATTTCTGGAGAGTTCAGATAATTGAATGCATTATATGTCGTGTCAGTTTGCTGCAGAGAGATTAAGACTTTGCATTGCTTAATAGTATATTTTATACCAGAAATAAAACCATGAGAAAAATTATTTATTGCCATGTTTGGATTGATTATAGAGAAATAAAAGACTACCAACTATAGTGGAATTGCTAACTGATCCATTCATTCAATCTAATGACTTTTCATTGATGTGGTTTAGTATAATTTCAAAAGTACCTTTCATGCAAAATAAATTGACTTTATTGTATCCTAAATTATTTCTTAAAGACTCTAGGTTTGGGCAGAACATAAAAAGAGCTGTAGACACTAAAATTAGGGGTGTATGTGTATGTATCCCAGCATTTGTGTCTTCACATGGTAAAAGCTAAAATTAAATACTTCATTTTCCACTGGTTTCCTTGGTAACTTGCCCTGTATGTTCTATATTTTTTCCCAATTTCTTTAATATTTTAATTATGCCTTCTAGGTCTCATAACCCTTAGCAATGTATCAGTTTCTCTAAGTTTCTGTATTCCTATAGTTTTTGATACTGTGTGGAAAAGTCTTTCTCACATTTTCACTTTTAGCTTTTTTTCATAATTTTGATTATAAATTAAGAACATTCCACTTGCAGCTTCACAGAAAAAAAATGCTTTGCTATTACTACCAATATTAGTAATGATATTGATCATTCTTTACTAGTACCATCAGTCTTAAAACTATCATATATATATATATATATACATGAAATTTTATATCAAAAGTTTTTATGTAAGATTAAAAATTCTCCACTTTCATGGAGAAGTTGTACAGCACTAGATATCCACTAAAACTGGTGTTTTCCATCAGTAACAGATTTGTACCGCCAAAAATCAGGAGGTCTCAGAAACTGGAACTAAAGTTGTTTGTGTAACTTTAATTCAACATTTGAGTCTCTTTCAGCCTCTTTTGTCAGTAGTTTTAAGCTTCTGTAGTTCTTGCTTTTTCTTCAGTGGATGTTGTAAATATTCATCATACAAAAAAAGCAACCTCCAAATGTTTCAAATAATCCATTGAGAAAATGAGCAAGACAGTGAATGCTTGCTAGCAACGATAGGAAGAGTTGTTGTCTTTTTTTCTTAAAGAGTCTTTCCAAAACCAAAATTGGTAAATATAAAAGAGAAAACATTCATGTTATGAATTCCCATCCCTTCCTCTGTATTTCTTCACTCACAAAACAACTATGTTTGTACCTGTGAAAAATGCTAACTTTGATGAAGCTACTTATATTCACAAGCAGAAGGATATATGATTTTCGAAAACAAGCTTTAAGAGCATAAGTTAGTTAATCTTATTTCCCAAAACAGTCAAAGACGCTACTAATTTTTTTTTTTTTTTTTTAACACAGCTCAGAACTTTGCAGGACTCTGATCAATTCAAGTTTTCAGAAAATCTTCCAGGGACACTTAGCTCTGACTCTAGAAAGTCAACAGAAATTTAGGCATGAATTTAGTAGCTTGTCCTATGGGTTGTTCGACTCCCCACTGTTCAATTTCTCTTTAGATAAGGGCTGCATACAGAGGGCAGTGTGTTATCAAGGTGTTCAACAATGCTGTGAGCAGTTGAATGTGGCATCTGTTAATTCTTAATGCAAATTCTTAATCCTCCAAAGAGTAATTAAGAGGTGCCATATTAACCTCATCTTTTTCCTTCTCTATACAGCTTTCATATTATGTATATTGCAGTATCCTATTGTTATCTCTGTAATGTCTATATCAGGTGTATTTCAATTATGTTTTTTCCTCTAATGGGATGAGGATATATACATTTGCTTCTTAAATAGCTTTAAAGTTCTGAAAAATGATGGCTGTAGTTAAACCGTTTTCTTTCCCCCTCATTTAACAGTTGTTACTAAGTGGTAATTACAGGAACACTTCTTGAATGGAGGCAAGCAGAAGAACAATAATTTATAATTTAACACAGTCAGTTTTGCTATTCTTCAGCAAGGTTGCATATGCTTTTTCTTTTAAAATCATGACTTCTTGCACTGCATATTTTAGTGAAGGACATTATTACATTTTTATTATAGAGTATAGTATTTTTTTTTATCAGTAGAAAATATTGTTTAAAAACTCACTTAATTTAATGCTATATGAAGTAGGAGACTTACACCAAAGGTGGATATCCATAGTCAAGACTGAGAAATAAGAAAAAAAAAAGTGTTCACAGAATGAAGTCACCCCCTTGAAAAAGCTCAACCTGAGCCACAAGTTGCATGAGATATGTTTCTTCCTGGACAAGGGGATTGAATGCACCCTCAGCAAATTTGCAGATGACAC
>BJBW01001331.1:4695-24177 GCA_004320125.1 Scolopax mira
ACCTGGGCCAGTGTCTCACCACCCTCACAGCAAAGAAGTTCTTCCTAAAGCTGCTGCCTCTGCTCTGGGTGCCTGCCCATGGACTGACTCTCCCCAAAGCACAAACCAGCGCAAAAAGAAGCTGTACATCCACAGGAGCATGAGCTCATCCAGAGGAAGTGTTATTTCTGCTGGGATTAGGCAATGTGCATGGAAAGCCATCTGCTGGGAGGGAGCAACGTGCCTGGCCTCACGAGGATGCTCTCCCTGTTTGCCACCATTCCCTTCTCTTTGCTGGACGGGTTTCAGACACCTGCCTTGCCTTGGCCACCGCTCCACAGCGGCATCAAACCCCATCCTCCCTAGTTCTCTCTAACATCCTCCATGCATTCCCCACCCAGGGACTCTCATCCATTCCCCTTCAGGCAGCCAAATGCCCATGGACCATGCCCTCCTCTGCTCTGGGTGGAGCTGCCTCCCTCCCTGCCCTCTCCACCATCACCACCAGCAGCACGTCCTGAGCCAGGGGACAAGCCCCAGGTTGGTGATGCAAAGAGACCTGTGACCACGGTGCCACTCCTGCCTCTCAGCTCAGAGATGGAGAGAGGCAGAGGAAGAAGAAAAATGAAACAGAAAAGAAAGGCATCGTTTGCAGAAATTATACTGCTTCTGCTCCAAAACTTAAAGATGACAGCCCACAGCACTCCCCTGGGGCCCTATTCCAAATCCACACACAGGGACCTGGACATCGCCTGGATAAAAGCTTCCCTGCTTGGGTTCGTTTCAACTCTACCAAGACTCCTTGGGAGAGGCCGAGCTGACAGAAGGCAAGGTTGGAATTTGGGAAGAGCTTTGAGGGGGGGTGATGGTCCCTGCTGGTGTGTGCTCCACAGTTCATCCTCCCAGTACACCCTCCTCTGCTCCTAGAGGACACTGGAAGGTCCTCTCCAGTATGGGTGAAGGGAGGCTACACACATCTCAACCCTATGGAAGAGAAAGCACTTAATGCAGGATGCCATAAATCCAGAGAAACCCGAGTATTTAGCTCTTTTGCTCCAAGAGAGCAGTGAGACCTTTCCCATGGTGCATGGGGATGGTTGGCACCGTGGTTTGGATAAAGAGGGTTTGTAGGATGGGAAAACGACGACGACGACAATCCCAGTGGTCTACACCTCCAACAGCACATGCATAAAGCAGGGGAATTTCATGCCTTGATGCAAAGACAGCACTGAAATACCGTACAGCACCACATTTCCCTCCTGGCTCCACAATGTTGCTGGTTGAAAGAAATCCCTATGGTTAACCTGGCAGGGAGAAGGTGCCTCCAGGATGTTCACGGAGCTAATGGGAGCCAACGATGTCACCTGTGCCTTGGAGGACAGCGTTCCCACCCATCCCAATATTTGTCTAATAAAAGGTCGGCCCATTCTATGGCATCTATTTGCAAAAAATGAAGAGCCTCTCTCCGGCAGCTAAATGCTTGCTTTAGATTTGGAATTACTGTAATTAAAGTTACATTGTGCTCGGATTGGTGCCAATCACTGCGGAGCTCCGGGCGCACGACCTGCCGTTCCCAGCGCCGTGCGCCGGGGCGTCCCACTCCATTAGCTCCAGGGAATTAGCTGTCATTAACGAAGAGATGCACACTCCTTCGTGTTGTCAAACCGCAATCAAGCGGGTCACAGGTGAAGAATAAATACTTTCAGAACAAGCCCAATTACACCATTTACATTTCATTACAGAACCTGTTTAATCCACTGATGGGCTCCCAAGTTCTTCTGCCTAATAAACAGCATTTCAGAGGAATTAATAGGGCCTGCGAAACATGCTAATTACACTCTTTTGCATTGCATTTGCAATATTGATTTTAAAGTTGCCACTTCCCCCTCCACACTCGCTTCCCAGCCCCAAAGCCTTAACTTTCAGCAAAGTACCCTCAAACCAGCCTAATTACTGGTGAATTGAGAAGCGGGTACGTCTCTCCCATCAAAGCTCGGTTCCAGCCAAGGCCAACGCACGGGGAGGGCTTTTCACGTCCGTAACTCGTGCAAGTTCCTCCAGACGACCACTGGAAACAGCTGCTGAATAGCAATTACAGGCGGAGAGCAGGCATCAGCAGAGACTTTGCCATAGCAACCAGCCTGGCTGGACCCGCTCCCCAAAGACACCTCCTCCTCCTCCTCCTCCTCCTCCCAAAGACCACAGCGGCGGAACGGGTACGATGACAACGCAACCACCGCAATCTCATTTCGATTTGAAACCGAAGCTATTTGATGCTCTCCCAGGGCACTGGACTATTTCAAAACAAAAAAAAGCCCACACAAAAGGAAAGTTTATTTGCAAACGGTGGGCCTCGGCTAAACTGCTAGGAAGAGAGGAACAAATCGGAGGCGCTCGTGACACACGCCGTCTGGCTGTGGACTCACCCTGGCTGTTTTGCCCAGCTCCTACCACTGGCTTTCTGTTCTTTTCCTCCTCTACGTGCTTGCTCTGCCCTTCCCTTTGCTCCTCTGAAAACCATTTTCTTCATTCAGTGGGTTTCCCTTCGCACCTCTGCCTTCCAGCGCTGGCTGGGTGGCTGACACTTACCCTTGGGGTTTTATTCAAAGCTTATTGACAGTTAAAACCATTGGTGGGAGGAGGAGGAGGAGGAGGAGCAAGAGGAGGAGGTGGTGAGAGGGACAGCAGTGTTTGCGGGGGGCTTCTTCCTGCAGATTGTTTAAACAGAGCCAGCAATAAAGGACAACAACCTGCTAACAACAAAGCAGGGAAGAAAAACTAAAGGAATCCAATGCTGGGCCTGTCAGAAGATGGTGAGATGCTGAGCAGCCATGAGCTGAAGTGCCCAGGGGGAGAAAGGAGACACAGTCACGACTAGGGAGACCCTGAAACGGCAGAGAGCAGGAGGGAGCTTGCAGAAAACAGAGGTTGTCCCAGACAGCTCTTCTGAAAAACAAGACGTGGCCTTGAGAAATGCAACAGAAAGGGCTGAGATCTCCTCCTGTCCCTCAGAAACTTTCCCCAGTAGATACTACAGGTTTCTGAGGGAATGGATATGGAAGCAGTTGTTGCAAAAATGGACATAAGGAGCAGTCAAAGTTTAATGAAGATGACACATATGGCTCAGATGTATTGGTTCTTTGCTCAGAATTCAGGCCGATGAAAGAGAACGTGTCCCCAACTGCACCAAAGAACAGCACAAGAACACGTGGCCAAGGATTTAATCTCCCATGTATCTAGTTGATGAGAACACTCATCCAGGAGCAAGTTATTGCACCAGTCAAAACCGTTTGTCTTTGTCCAATCATCCATCCATCCACCATCCTCCTTCTGAAGCCAGGACCAGGTGCTCCTCAGGTGATCCACCGCACTTGGTGGTCCACCCTCTAGTCAAGGAGATCAGCAATAAAAACAGTCCACAAGCCACCTTGTACCCTCTGCCCAACATGACAAACCTCCACCTCTGTACGTCCACACATCCCTCCTTGATTTAACGAGAACATCTGGCATGCAGGAGGCAAAAGCCAAGCCGTGTAGGAAGGCTGGCTGACATCTTGTACCATTTTATAACATAATTATCAGGCGTATGGGATTTATTTTGCCTCTCAGAGATTGTGGAGGGATTTACAAACTCAAAATGCTACAAATAATACTGTGGGATCTCTCTCCCCTCATAAGCACCAAACTGGATTAGTTAGTTATTGTCTGGGAAACACTTTGAAGTATCCCTTTCGCTATTAATCACGCAGCCCCTCTTTAACACCACCACCAACGCCAGCACAGGCTGGGGAGGAGATAGAAATACCAACCACATTTGACTAAACTTGTGGGGGTGGGGACCTTTCAATAGGTACAACGTAATCACATTCATATTTGTCAAGAATTACCCTTACTTTCATAAAAACGCCCTAAGAAATGAAAAGCTCCAAGCAGTTCTGTGTCTCCTCCGCAGGGCAGACCCTCAGGCGATGCAACGCCTCTCGGCAGAGGCTGTGCCCGTGGCTGCCTCACACAAGGGTGCTTTTTAAGGCAAAAACCTTCTGACAAACCTTTACCTGAGGTTTTCCAAAGCAGGGCTAACCCAGCCTGGCCCTGCATGGCTTTCAGCAGCAGAAAAGATCACGGTACAAGAAGAGTTTGCAACAGAAGGGCTAAAACCATCTCTAATTTGAAGTGATGGAAAAGCAAATTGAGGAGGGGGGGGGGCGGGGGGGAGTCAACTATTTGAAGCTTTACTTGCTTTAATCAGCCATAGAAAGCAACAGCTCACTCTTGCCATCTCATTGCACAGGTAAGATTAAAGACAGGCAGGAGATTTTTACCCCGTAGTTACAATGATTAATGTTTCTAAACAGACATACAGTTTGAAAGCACTATTACAGGAAAAAGAAAAGTTGTTGCTTCATATTCTCAACCCACTATTTTCCCTGGGCGTCGAGCCAGCGACTGAAGAATGAGGAAAGTTGCTATTTAAAGAGTTATCTCGAATTGCAAGGTTCGGTAATGAACCTGACTTGTTACAGTCCCCGGCGCTGAAATCAGGGGCGAATGAAAAAGGCACAGCTGAGTGCTCTGCTGAGCACCCCCCAGTTGGTCCTCAGTCAAACCTGGAGGAGGAAGAGGAGTGCTGATGTGCTTCTGACAACTGCCTCCCCATCCCAGTTTCCCTGCTGGAACCAGAACAAACTTCACTCCTTCATTGCCAGCCACGAGGAACCAGGAGCTGCTCGGCACCAGTTACCTTCCCCGCCTGCTCTGTCAAGGAAGATGCAAGAAGATTATTCCACTGAATTCAAAGAGCAAGACACATCAGCTTTCACTTTTTATACAAGCTACGAGGCTATATAAAGCCACCAGTCTCATAATTGTGACATAACACACACTCCACAGGGGGGATTCATGCTGGGAAGAGAAAAGGTGTGAGCTTCCATGAAGCCAATGTTTCTTCCTCATTAGTCGCTGCGATGCTTCTGAGAATGGCTCCTGCCAGGGCTGGGATGCTACGTGTGTCCCAGCTCCTTGCTAGGAGACAAGGAACAAAGCTGGGAGAAGTTCCTGCAAAACCAGCTTGAGGACTGCCTGGGCATGGCTGGATGCTCTCAGGTCCTACCGTACCCCATCATGACCCACAATAATTTAAATAAATCACTGTGGGGAATAAGAGGAGAATAAAGTCCATGGGTTCTGTTTCCTGCTTAGTTCCAGGAACACTGATGTGAGTTGTTGCTGTAAAACCTCTTAGAAACGAGTCCAGTGTGACCTCCTGCATCCAGGGCTTCCTGCTATTATAAACTCAGCATGCTGTGTCCTGCCCATAAGGCAGACAGACAACAGGCTGTGGTCTAATTAGAAAAGACATCCTTCCCACATTCTCCACGAGCCTGCCTCAGCCCACAACTAAGGACAAATAAATAACTGTCGGGGCCAATAACCCCAGAATCATAAAGGAAGGGGGAAAAACCAGAAATTGGATCTACTCATTTATGTGACCACAAAGAATGTACGATAACAACTGTGAAGTCAAACAAACCCAGCTATGGTTGAGCCAGCTCCTCTCCAGCAGACTCGGACACGCTCCACCTCAACAGACTGTGCCATCCCTTCGGCATTTTTCTGCATTTCCAAACTAATCAGAGGCAGAGACTGTCAGAGGTGATAAATTGGAGCACTTGAGCATCACGAGAAGACCTTCTCCATTTCAACGTGCCATAGCACACGAAGAGGACGTGAGGAGACACCCAGTGTGGAGAGAACAACCCAGCAATGATGAAGATTGTGAGGTGGGCACACACCACCAGGGTTGGCTGCATCAGGAGGTGTTTATGATGCTCTTGGGATAAAAGACATTATGGGGATGATGTCCAGAAGCTTTGTGTGCATCACCCATGTGGATCACAGCCAGTCATCACAGAATTCCTGAATCTGGAGCCCTTCAATTCTGCATCCCCTCTCCCCACATCCCCACAGAGAGGGATATGCCAGCTCCAGGCACTCTTCTGGCCTTCTCCAAGAACCAGTTGTGCTGCTGGCAACCTACACCACACAATTTTACCAAACAAGTTCCTCAGCCTGTCGCCTTGGTTGAGAAAACTGTAAGAATCTATATTACATAGGAAGGATTAATCCCAAGTGACAGTTTCCAACAGAAAACTTGAAGAACAAGTTGGAGTTACCCAAATTACATCAGTTTAGCCTCTCCATTCCTTCCTCAAACACTGAACAACCGTTCAGGCATCTGTTCAGAATTAATTTTCATTAATTTCGCCTTTCTGCCCACAGACCCGAGGCAGGGCTTGGTCCCCAGACATCTGCGGGGTGTTGGAGCAGTTCATTCCCACCAGGTGCTTGTGATGAGGGAGCAGCCACGGAGGATGAAGCAGAGCCAGCTCCCACCTATCAGTAGTACCAGGTGTCAAACGTCTCTCCTGGGGTGCAACAGAAATATTAGTGTTCCCAGCGCTCTCTTTTACTCGGTGAGGAGAAAACAGGGGCTGAACTCGAGACCAGGAGGCTGCTCAGAGCTTTTCCCACAAGAACTGTGACAGCAGGAGCCACCATATGGGATGAGACAAGAAGGAACTTTGCCTTGGCCTTGCTGATGGAAGAGGACTAATCAGGCTGAACTTGGGGCCCATCTGCTGACCACTATGACCACTGGCTACATAACCAAGAAACGTCCCTCCTGAGCTGGCAGGACCATGGGCACGTACAGTGGGGAGGGAGCACCATCTACACACTCACATCCTCCTTGGTTCCTCCAAATGCTGCTCTGAAGGAAACTGCTTCAGCTCTGACCTGGAGAGATCAGCTCAGCCTCTGAGCTGGCAACGCCATGTGTTTCTGCTAATCAGACTGAATTCTGCATCATTTGAATTAGAAATGTACTCATTTATTCCAAAAGAAACATCTCCACATTGGAGAGGCTTTGAAAGACTCAGTCCTCACAAGGTGCTGCTCAGCTCTTGGGGGCCACTGGACATCTCCTGCTCACGCTACAGTGTTTGAACGAAACAGCAACCTCATTGCAAGGCTGTAGAGCCCTGGACGGGCTGAGGTCAATGAGAGACCTCATCCAGGCAATGGAGCTGGCTTCCATCTGCCTCAGCTTCTTCTGCTTTTGAGAAAGGTGGCTAAGGGGAGCTGGTCCCAAAGCCATTCTGGTGAAAGAGGAAGCCCTTAGGAGGTATAAGGACATGACTGCAAATTAACATGCACTTCATTTTCCCCCAAAGACAGGCTCAGCACCACACTGTGGGCTCAAAACCCTTTAGCTTTTGTCCTCTCCAACTTGTGGGTGCATCAAAGCACCAGCCAGAAGCCTGGAAGCCAAGAAGGCAGAGATCCATCATGGAGAAGGTGCACCAAGGCAGTAGATTACAGCAAAAGCCCTGACCCAGAGTTTGGGTAACTACAGCTTGGTCTCCATCACATCTTTGCAACCATGCCCTGTGCTGAGATGGCTGGTTTGGGTGCCTGTCCATGCCAGATATGTTGATTGCTTTCTGCAAACAGCTTCTCCACAGAGAACTGGACCAAACCCAAAATCATTTCATGTGGGTCACTGACCAAGAGAGCAGGACTTAATGTCTTCTCGTCTCTATCTGCCCAGTCTGGATCCAAACCACTGATCTACAGCACCATTGAAACTCCCCAGTTGCACCCCATGTCCTCAGTTAAAGGACATCTCCTCCCCACTAACCTCCCCCAGTGACTATGCCACCAGCAGAGCTATTTCTCTGTGATACCTGAAGGAAATTTCCCCTTTTGTAGACTCCTCAATTACACAAGAAAATCTCAGCACCTGCCCCTGTGAGTCAGCTCTTCCCCTGAATCCTGACCACTGCGTCTGCTGGCTGGGAAGGGCAAAACTAGGAAGACAAAAAGGGTTGTATCCTAAATGAAAACATTTCTAAACACTTGCCAATTAAAAAAAACAAAAAAAAACCAGAGATAACAACATTTAGCTTTGAAAGACAATAACAAGCAGAGCAATATGCAGCTTCAAGGCCACGTCTCTGATATTAGCGCTAGAATCTGGCTGCATTATCCAAAACTTGTGGGTTTTGGACCCACAGCTCATGGGCTGTGGGATGTGACTCTGAACTTTCCGAGAGAAAGCTGGGACGTGACCGGGACACGGAGCACCACAGGTGATGCCTCTACCTTCCCGGAGCTGACAGACCACCCGGGTCTGTGTGAGAGGCACCCACTGCTCTGACAGCCAGCATCAGGCTACCAGCACGGAGAGGATCCCGACGCTAATTTGTGCGGAATCTGGAAATCTGGAGAAGAGCAATCCCTATTCCACTCTCTCCTGGATCCACTGATGCCCATGGAACGAGTGTTTGCTGCTGGCTTATTCAGCTCTGCCCCTAAAACGGGGGCAGCTGCAGCTCCGGCATAGTGGGAGATGGCTTTGGCAGACAATTTTATGGGGAAAAACTCCTTGAGGTTATTCACCCCTACCCTCCTCGAGGGAAACCATTTTGTATTACAAGAAACAGCATTGCTGAAGAGCACATGCAAAAAAACCTGGAAAATGCATCATTTTGTCAACAGAAGCAAGGTCATCCAAACCCAGAGATGGCTACGTTCAATATTAATATCTTCCTTTCTCCAAGCAAGGTTTGAACCTCTTGGTAACCATCCATTCCCTAGAGAAACATCTTCCAGTAACTTTGATGTGAGCTAATTAAGTTTGCACAGCTAATAACTGCCATCTGCCCGCCACGACGCTGCCGGAGACTCTGTGGAATGGGAGAGGATGGGCTGTCTCATCTCCCACCACCTGCTGGACCACCTCCTGCACCCCCTCTGCTTCACGAGCCCCGGCCCAACTGGGCATCCAGCAAAAGGGGACAATTCTCCTGGGCACAGCAGCACAGACGGAGACGCTTCCCTTCTGAGATATCCCCCCACCTCCTCCCATCCCCGGTTTATTCTCATTTCCAGGAACTTCATTTGTTTTCTGCTGCTCCAGCCCTAAGCTTTTGTGTACAGTGTTTTAATGAGCTCCATTCCACTGGTATAAAGGGCACATCGACCACGCTGCTCAATTTATTTCTACTTGGAGCATCCAAGACCTGCTTCTCAAAGAGCCTGAGAAGACCTATTAAGAGTCCAGCCCCGACTGATAAACAAAGCCCATTTGTGGGCCTGGCCCCGGCAATCCAGTCAGCGAAGGCATTTAAGGACAGGATGCACAAAATTGGAAAATGAAATTGCTTTGTAAAAGTTCCCCCTTGCTTATTTGCCGGATAATGACAGAAGAGGCGATGCCAAGCACAGCCAATCTGTCCTCGGGTGCTCACAGGGACAGTCCTCCTGCCGAGGCACCCTTTTTTCCTTCTCATCTGCTTGAATCCCACCCATCGGTCCTCACCCTCACCTGGGCCCCGGGAACACCTCCGGAGGCCCCTTCTCCAGCAGTGGAGAAGGCAAAATCCTCAATGCTTCATGCCCAGGTAAGTTGGAGCATTATTTTTATCTCTTTTCACAAAACATCCTGAATTTTGCGCTTTTTCACTGGAGGCAAGGACATGTTGCTGGGTTGTCTCTTCCTTGTAGATATTTGCTGTCAAAAAGCATTTGCAGGGTAAAACTTCTCCAAGGAAGAGCAAAGAGGCTGATGCTGTATTCGATACTATTTCTTGTGTCAACTGTGGTCTTTCCCTACTGTTTTATAGGCATTTTTAAGAAAGAGCGGATGCTATTCTGCACACGGAAATACAAAGGTGAAAAAAAAAAAAAAAGAAGAAAGGCAAGACAACTCACCAATGAAACTCAGAGAGTTAAGCCTAAGTTTGGAGATGCAGGCTTGGTTCCTTGCTGTGCCAGGCTCCCTGCCCATCTTACAAAGGGATTAACAACCTCCGACGACAAGGCTACGGCCCCCCCACACCCACGGACAGACCCCCAGAGAACCTGGAGAGGGTTTTTCACCAGCAGAGCTGCAGAAATGCTGTCAGCAGCAGCCTTTGGCTGCCCCAGCTGCCTTCAGAGCATCATCTAATCACTCCTCGCGCCCTGCCCCATCCCTTCCCCACCATGAACTTCCATATAGTAACTGAAAAATGCGACGAGTCTAACTTTAATCATGTTCTAACCCGGGTTGGTATCATTAATCTCCCAGCCGCTGATGGGTAATTTAATTAGGGTGCATTTGTAATGAATTACAATCATCATTTAGCGCTATTGTTCCTAACACGAGCAGAGGGGAGTCAGAAAACTGGCATAGTTGATCTTCTTAATTACACTGGCAGACTGTGCGAGCCACCCCCAGCCCCAGCCCCAACCCTTCGCTGCTGGTTTTACAGATAAAGGAACAGGGGCACCAGGGGCACCAGGGGCACCAGGGGCACCAGGGGCACCAGGGGCACCAGGGACCCCCCCTCCCCGAGCGCCTTCCCCACCAGCCATCAGCGAGTCCCAGGTCTGAGAAGCAGGACTGTTGATGGAGGAGATGTCAAACTCTAAGCAAACAGCTCGGAGCCGATGCAGAGAGAGAAATACAGTGTCAGGAGAGAAACTCTGCTGCTTAGTTCTCTTTCTCTTGTGAATATTTGATACAGACGTTAAATCAGAGAATCGTTTCGGCTGGAAGAGACCTTTCAGACCATCGAGTTCAACCCAGCACTGCCAAGTCTATCACTAACCCATGTCCCTCAGCACCGGATCTACGTGTCTTTTAAATCCCTCCAGGGATGACAACTCAATCATTTCCAATGTTTGACAACCCTTGCAGGAAAGAAATTCTTCCTAATATCCAGTGTAAACCTCCCGTGGCGCATCTTGAGGCTGTTTCCTCTTGTCCTAAAGGCACGGTACCCTATACCTGAAGTTTAAGATACTGCCAGATACTCAACACGAGTAAATAAGCACATTTTAAGTCCAGAAGTATCCCAACCAAAGGACTGGATGTATTAAAACACTTGATGACAGCTGTATAGTCACATCAAAGCTACAGGCACATGAAAGGCTGCAGTCACTAACGACATTCTAATAGAAGGAGAATAATTTGCCCCGGAGCTTTAAGCCCATCTCCACAAGACACTATCAGAAATTTCCAGCCAAAAAAATGTTTGTCTCCGGTCGGCTCCTTGGCTGCTCCGTGCAGGATGCGCGGCAGCGAGCGCGTGTGTTTATTTCAGACATGACTTCAGTCTGCAAAAGAGGAGCAATCTGTCGGCGTGGCTGAGAGCCAACCCATCTCCCCATCTCCAGATCTCCACGCAGAACATACAGACTCCACCACAGACGTCGAGCTCTGGCATCACCACTGCTGGTGGCCAAGCCAACCTGCTTTGGAACCAAACCGTTCAAGGAGCTGCTCAACTTTCCTTGGTCTGAGTAAGGTATTTCACACACAATGCAACAGCTCGGACGCAGAGATTTTATATCAATTTTGCCAGGTATCACTGAATTTCACTGAATTTCTTAGAGTTGGAAGGGACCGTAGAGATCATCCAGTCCAACTCCCCTGCTGAAGCAGGATTGCCCAGAAGGCTTGAAAAGGAGCTTAGCAATTCTGGACTGGCAAGTTGTGCCCCTGTGCCAGCAAAACGAGCAAGGAAAATTATTAAACACACGTGTGAATCCTCTGTAGCCGTATCATATGGGAAGGGAAATATTCCAATGGGGCTCAGGGCAGAGGATAACTGTGACTGTGATTTGGTAGTGCTGTTTCCAAGAGTTAACAAAACCCTCCAATAAAGTACTGGGGCAGGAGCAAAGAAAAAATTGGGAACAGCCTGGAAAATACAATAATGTAAGTTTTTTAATTGGGGGTTTATACTTATCTGAAATACTGTGCACTTGATTTAAGATAGGCACAGGAAAGGACTGAAAAGCACTAGAGAGAGGAAAGAAAGAGGCTTTAATAAAAAAAACCCCAGAAATTCTGAGAAAACTGTACAAAGGGACAAAAACAAGAGGCACATAAAAGAGGTCTATAAAATACTGAGATTATAATAAAGGAAGAAAGAGCACTGCTATTTGTTCTGGAAGAAGAGAACAGGAGACAACTCAACTGAAAAAAATAAAATTTAAGGAGTTTAATTTTCATGCCACATATGTGTTAATTAACCTGTGCAACTACTGCTGTAGGACAGCAGCAGCACAGAATGTAATGACAATTAGAACAGACAACAACATCTCATTTTCTAAATGGCGTTTCTGCCGTTTCCATTTTGCTTTTAAGAATGGGATAAACCTCCTTTTAATCACATCATTAACAATGCAGCGACTGATCAGCATTTCATGATGTTTTTTCTAAGTCGAGGGTGGCTTCTGGGGGTGAAATGCTGATGAGTTACTCCTTTTGGGCAAGGACTTGCCCACTCTGCCCCTGATGGTTGCCCTGTCCCTGCTTTCCCCACGCACAAAGAGCTGCCCTCGATGGGGATGGAGCACAGCAAGGAAACTCCTAAATGCCTTTATGGGTTAAATTCCTAAAAACCCTTCCTGTCCCATTGCATCCAAGGACTGGGACTCTGCCCAGCCAGAAACACACTGCAACTTCACACAAAGTTTCAAGCAGACCTTTTACCTTCTCCCATCCCCTGCCAGTATAAAAGCTGAAAAATACAAGGGGGGGCAAAAAATATTCTATTTATTGGGTTGTTTGCCAAGTGCAGAGTCAGCATTTTTGGTACATACCATCAGCATTTCTTTGTCAGTCACTTTTCTCCACTGCTTTCATGTAGCAAGTGAAAAGGATAAAATTTTTTTTTTTTTTCCTAGCAAAATGATTGTAAAGCCGATTCACATTCATGGAGGGATGCAGGCACAGGTGCAGCTCAGCTGCTGAACTTGAGGATGATGATAGGACAAGGGGGAAGGGTTTGACACTGAAAGAGGGGAGATGGAGATGAGATGTGGGGAGGAAATTCCTTCCTGTGAAGATGGCAAGAGCCTGGAACAGGTTCCCCAGAAGAAGCTGTGGCTGCCCCATCCCTGGAGGGGTTCAAGGGCAGGTTGGAGGGGGCTTGGAGCAACCTGGTGTGGTGGGAGGTGTCCCTGCCCAGGGCAGGGGGTGGCACTGGGTGGGTTTTAAGGTCCCTTCCAACCCAAACCATTCCGTGATTCTATGACATGGGTACACAGTGGCAGTCACTCTTGGGCTGCAGAACCTCCACTGCAGCAGCTCCCAGCCCTACGACTTCACTCTTCAACTTCATGAAATCCTGACTTTTCAGAGCCAACAATCTTGGCTCAGTCCTTCTCTCTGCTGGAACTGACAGATTTCAGGGATGCACTGGTAAAAAGCAGAGAGTGCTCAGGAGATGTGCTATCCCAAGTGTGATTTTTTTTCCCTTTGTAAATACATTTTGGCCACCACCCAGTCCGGGTGGGATGACTGGGAAGCAGCTGATATTTGAAATCTCAGCCATAGCATGAAAATAGTCTTTAATGAACTGTGTGTCTGAAGCAAAAAAAAAATAAAATAAAAAAATAGAATTGGCTGCAAAATAACAAGAGATAACCATTGGAAAAATAAGCAAAGCAGATGTAGGAGGAAACTCCATTAAAGCACTAGCCACACACAATTAAAGATGGATGTGGCAAACTCGTGTGCAAGCAGCTCACGGCGCTGCTGTGACCCACAGCCCCATTAGCTCTGGAGCAAGGGTAAGCTGATTAGCTCTGGAGAAGGATGATGGCAGAACTCATCAGCTAAGCTTGTTAGCTGCCACACGGAGTTGGTGTACCTTGGAAGCTCTGCAGAGTGATTAGCTTGGGGTGGGAGGAGGCAGCAGAGCCCGTTACGGTAGATGAATAACCCAAAGCAGTCTCTGCGTGGGCACAGATCGGCTGCCTGGGCTGTGGCTGCCTGGCAAAGACAGGGAAAGGGGGGTCTGCCTGGTTGGGAAGTGGGAGAAAAGACCTCCATTTCAGGTCTGCAGCCTGCCAAGCCCACGTCTTGGCCACAGCCAAGGCCTGCAGCCACCCTGCAAAACAGAACTAAGCCCTCACTGTCCGCAAGTGCCTCCTAAATCCCTGCCTGCCACCCCTGAGCGAGCTGGGATCTACACCAGGAAAGGCTGGGGAGGCGGATGCTGTCCCTTTGCCAGGGACAAAGTACCACCAACTCCCCCCAAAATACTTCTTGACCGAGTTTATTTCAAATGCAAAATGGAGGAACGGGATCATTCAAGTCCAATGAAAAATGACAATTTTTTTTCCCCTCATCTCCCTGCAGTCACTCACCACCACCATGAGAACTCCTTTCTCATTTGGGAAACGATTCCCAAAGAGGCACGGCTCAAAACATCTCTCTTCCTTTTGTGGTGGGACCCCTCTTCAACCACCTATCTGGGAAATAACTTCGTGCATTTTTACACGGCAAGGAAACCACCTTTTCTCCCCATCTTTAGATGGCTCATACAGCACATTATAACCCTCTTCAGCCCTCCAAAAACTGCACGACCCTCCTTCCCTTCCAACTGCCCACCCACAACCTGAGGCAAAGAAAAACCACAACCACAATTGGTCTTTCTGACAATTCACAATGGCTTAAGTCTTGTATATGTCAGCTTCTCCTTGCTGGTTTCCTCCCCCTTCCCCCTAAAAACAAGACTGGGACAAGAATATTAAATATTAAAACCCTAAGGGAAATAATTATTTAAAAAAGCTTTAATCACAAGCCCGCAGATTATTTAAGCCTACATGTAGCAAATGTCTCTCAGGTTGTAGAGTCAATTCTCTAGGGTACAAGCGACGAGGGAAAATATGTGCTGTAACTTCACACTTTCTAATTTCGATGTGCCTACCTGCAAAAGTTCACTGGGAATGCATGGAGATGTCTTATGCATTCATTAAGTCTGTTTGGCTAATCTGCCTTTACATAAAACTAAAATAAGTGCATAAACTTCTCCAAAGTGCCCCCCCATTGCCAGCATCCTTCCCTTTCTGACAAGCTTTGCAAGACTTGATTTGTTTGAAAACTTTCCTTACGTTTCCATATCCTCAAGTCAAGGTATGAGATGGCAATCTCTTTGTTTTTGTTTCAAAATAAAGAAACTTCACAGTTGCAGAGAAAACATGATGCAAGGATAACCGACAGCTCAAAACCAGATGGCAAATAAAATTATCTCAAAGCATATTGTTATTTTTACATTGCGTTTACAGTTTTCCACGCTCATATTTGGCAACACTGCTGTCCCTGGGTTTATGTAGGTTAAAAGTGAGAAGCAGCTGCCTGCTCTCTCCAAAGTCAAGTATTTACCCCCAGGTAGGATCTATTTATGTGCATTTAACCAACTATTTATAGTCATTCGAAAACAGAAGGGTTTTTATGAGAAGTGCTGGCACAGCCTTCACTATAACAGCACTAAGAACATCTTCTCTCTGTTCCCACCAGACCTTCTAATCTGATAACTCCTTCGGTAGAGATGTGCTGAAACATTGGGACCTACAATATTAGGAGTTCTTTGAGCAACACCTCGGCTTCCCCAGTTGTTTTTCTGCTGCTTGTAGCAATAAATCTCCCAGTCATGCAGCGAGGCACCAAGACACTTATTACTTTTATTTGATAAGCTACTAGGGCTTTGGGAAGGATTAATAGTCCATCAGAAGAGACAGTGTCACCAATGTCTGCAGGCACTCGAGGCAGAACATCCCTGTGAGAGGTGGATGGTGAGGAGCACCAGAGGAACGTGTGGCCAGATGAGACAGAGTCACCCACAGACACGATCTCCCTTCATCCCACGGATTTATTCTCCCGATGGTCCCTTCTAAGAAACGTCACAGTCACACAGTGAGATTTCTCACATAAAATCTACGCCCCGGTCCCTTCGCAAAGCAGCAGGAGAAGCAAGAAAAACAATTTGGTTCCAGAGGCTGATATTCATCAGCAAACCCCACCTCTTCGCTCCCACCACAGCAAACAGGACTATTATTCCCAAGCCTGACTGCGCAGAGATCCATTAGATTAAAAAAAAAAAAATCTAAATGAGAAATGCAGCAAAAAAGAAACGAGTTCAGACAGCTCCTCCTCTCTGATCTTGACTATAATAATTATGTCCATGTGAATTCATGGCTGCGCATCCCCAGCATAACTCATTCTACCCACTAACTTCAAAAATCCTCTTCCAGCTGCTCCTCTTTCTCCTCAACCACCTTTCCAGGTGTCCAAAAATTTACTCATTTCTCCTTTGCCATTGAGGCTTTCCACGACACAGCCCTTCCTCAGCCCTGGTCCCCCTCTGCATCCCCATCCCTTGCTCTGCCGAGGAAGGTCTGCAGCCTCCTCCGTGCCCTCCCACACTCTTCCTCACGCTCCCCTTCCAGCCTAGAGGAGACTTTTGGGAATGATTCACGCAGACATTAGCAACATCCTTCGTTTCAAACCTTCCCAGACGCCCTCCTGCAGAGACAGCTACAGACCCCTGGCAGCAGATCAAGGCGGGCAGGCCCTGTCCCCTTCCCCGTGCCGGCTGCCAGCTTCCCCACCGAGCCCTTCCACCTACCCCTGCTGCCAATTAACAACCCAAACGAGCCGACAACCACCAGCATAAGCTCATGACACTCTGCCAACCACCACCTCGTCCATTTGCTCATCTGCTGTTGCTTCCTCCCATGCTCCTGTAGGTTTTGCTTTTAGATTGGGAGTTTTGCAGATAAAGCATCTATCTCCACTTATTTTTTCAGACAAGAGCCAGTCCTAATGTGGTTAATAACAGCACTAACCTTTGGCTGCTGAAGTATTAGTGATGCCACCCAGAAAGCTGTGTCATATTTAGTGAGCTGTCAGAGCAGGAGCATCATTAAAAAGCAGAAGCTCATAACTAATGTATGTAAAACACCCCGAGAGATACAATCAATAGGTTGGTCGGTGATTTATTCCAAACCACATGGAAGCAAAGGGCTCTGTGGTGAGAAGTGCTGAAAGCAGGGAATCCAGCCCGGCTGATGCTCTCCTACCCTGATGGTCCTACCACCTGGTCCACAAGTTCTGGTGAAAGCAATAAATGTGATTATTGAAACCCATGGTCTGTGGGGGCTTTCACTGGGACACTGCTGTCCACTTCTCACCCCATCACCTGCACCAGGGCTTCTCCTCTCTCATCCCCGATTCCTCCTCCAGCTTTTTACCAAGACCAGTGCTTTTATCAGCACCCTCACTCGCTCCCCTAATGATTTCTGCCTGGATTTGCAAGCTCTTTTATTCCTTCTCTTCTCGTTTCACATCAGAGGAACGTCAAGACTTTGGCTGCCTAGTGTTAGCTTTGTGTCTGTACACGATGTTCTCGCTGGGCTCACTGGGACCCGACGGCTTTATAATTAGGGCCAGGATTCAAGCAGCACCAAGCGCCGCTTGCAGAGATTTTCTTCAAAACCAAAAGGAAACTTCCCCTGTTCCTTCCCAGCACGGGCCCTCCCTCCTGCCACAGCTCTGCGGGGTGAGGAGATGAGGGTGAAAGAAAGGAAAGCATCACTTTCCCCTCCCCAGGGCAGCCAACCCATGCTCTCTGCAGGCAGCAACCCACCAGCCAGGACTGCACATCCACTGGTTGTGGCATTAACCAGTCTCTTTGTAGACCACCAAGGACTGTGGAGCTGAGACTGATTCCCTCCCACTCCACATGCACCAGCTTAACCCAGCGGTCACAGAACTGGTGGCCCACCAGTGTCCTCCCAGCCCATTCCTGTGGTAGGAAGAAGGGACCTCACCAGTGTCCTCCCAGCCCATTCCTGTGGTAGGAAGAAGGGACCTCACCAGCGTCACTCCAGCCCGTTCCCACGGTGGGAAGAGGGGACCTGTTGATTTCTGTGGTTTCCTCTAAGTGTGAATTGATGAGCTACTTCAGGAAGCTAATATTAATTCCTGGAATAAGGCGTCAGGGCTGCCTGGCTGATTACACCTCGCTCCTGTCTGCTTACAAACAATGATTACAGTCTAATCTCAGCACTCTTGGAGGAGCTGCAGAGAGTACCCTTCATCTACTGTAATTATGTTCCAGCTCCCTCGGAGCTGAGGCTCTTACTCACTCCCAGCATTATCTGCAGACTAATCTAGTCGGCTGGAATGGAGGTAAAAATGCCTCCAAAGAGCTCTTGCTCTGGCTCCAAAGCCAAGTTAAAGAACCAAATTGTTTTGTGATGGTCAGACAAAGGCACGGGAGGAAGGAGAGATGGATCCTGTGGCAAAGGTGACTGTTTGCTGGCACTACAGACAGGGGCTACTTTGAGACAACTCCATGAATCCCCTTTTCTTCAGAGACACTGCATCTCCTTCAGCCTCTGGTGTGCTCCCACCCACTCCCAGAGCATGGATACACAACAGACATCTTTGTAAACTTTTTTAAAAGAAAGCCTTCTCCCAGTGAGAGCCGGTCAGGTGATCTCCCCAGGTTGCTTCTCCACACTTCAGAGAGACCTGACGCAGTACTACAAGGCAGTAGGTGTCAAAACACCACTGGCTTTTTGAACTTGATGGGAAGGCTTAGCTGTTTCCAGAACTTTTGTTCTAAATATCAAAGCAAAATAGAGAATATGCCTTATTTAATCCTGCAGACGCTTCCAGACAACTTCATTTTGCCTAAAACCCAATTCTGGGTAACCGTGTACGTCAACACACTCTAAATCCATTTTCTGATTATGTTATTTTCTCCAAGACCTTCAAATTATAAAGTTGCTGTTACTCTGTTTCCCTTCAACATAACTCCATTCCAGAAGGACATGAACATTTCCCGCCTCTCCTGTTAAAAACACAGTTTTATACTCCCTCCATGCACAGACAGGACTGCAATCCTCTGCTCACCTACAGGAGAGATGCCTCCCACCTGGGCTGTCCTCCCTTACTGGTGACACTGGTGGCAGTGATGGGACAGGACAATGACAGCACAGCATGGGCTCTCCAGCGACCGTAGCATGAGCTATGGTTGCCACCAAGCCTGACACTCTGACCACTGCTTCTTAATCGATTTGGTTCAACAAGGACAAATGTAGGGTCCTGCACCTGGGGAGGAAGAACCCCAGGTACCAATACAGGTTAGGGATGGATCTTCTGGGAAGCACTACTGAGGAGAAGGAGCTGGAAGTCCTGGCAGAGAGCACACTTTCCCAGCAACGTGCCCTTGTTGCCAAGAGGCCAATGGGATCCTGGGCTGCAGAGGGAAGAGTGTGGCCAGTAGGTGGAGGGAGGTCATTCTCCCCCTCTGCTCTGCACTGGGGAGGCCACAACTGGAATCATGCATCCAGTTCTGGGCTCCCCAGTTCAAGAGGGACAGGGAACTACTGGAGAGAGCCCAGTGAAGGGCAACAAAGATGATTCAAGGGTTGGAGCATCTTCTTGATGAAGAAAGGCTGAGAGAGCTGGGACTCTTTAGCCTGGAGAAGGCTGAGGGGAGGCCTTATTTATGCCTATAAGTATCTAAAGGGTGGGTTGAAGGATGTTGGAGCCGGACTCCTGGATGTTGAAAACTCAGTGGTTTCCAGCGATAGGACAAGGGGCAACGGGCTCAAGCTGGAACATGGGAAGTTCCATTCAAATCTGAGGAA
>BJBW01001331.1:24194-157531 GCA_004320125.1 Scolopax mira
GAGGGTGCCAGAGCCCTGGAAGAGGCTGCCCAGGGAGAGCGTGCAGTCCCCTTCTCTGGAGATCTTCAAGACCTGCCTGGATGCTCCTGAGTGATGTGCTCTGGGCAACCCTGCTTTGTCAAGGGAGTTGGACTAGATGATCTCCAGAGGTCCCTTTCAACTCTGACAATTCAATCATTCCATGATTCCACAACACTGCTACAGGTTCCTGCTAAATTAAACCTGCAAAAAATCTGTTTCAATATGTTACGACCACATTTTGCCCTTGCTGGGGGGACACACCTGTGAGCAACAGCCCACCCCTGTGGGTTCCAGCCATGCCTGGCACACGCGGGGTTTCACTGCAGCAATCTGGGAAGCAAGACATCACTCCCCAAAGCCTCAGTTCCCAAAAGGCCACCTGGTACCTGGGCTGCCAAAGGTCTTGTGTTTTAATTAAGTGTTAAATCTAGTTATTTATGTTTTTTTCTAAATCTAGTAAGATGTTTCTCCTTCCCACAGCGCCGTCCCTCTTCGCTGGGCTGTAATTCAGTAAGGAGAACAGTTAATTAAGTTTGAACAACAGTGTCTAATGGCTTCTATTTAAAGCTGCTCATAAAAAAATATCACAAGCCCCGAGAAATTACCTGACTTTGGAAGCTAACATGGTACCTTGAGAGAATAAAGCAGAGTAGTCCTGCACACTCCCACTTCATAGACATATCTCTACCCCACGCAGAACAATGGAGACAACAAAATTAGAGTGTAGAAAACCAGACAGCCATCCAACTGAAGGGAAATCACCCAAAGTCTCAGCAGGAGAAGGCAATCCCACCACAAGAGGCTTGAAAAAGGGACTGAGGATAAGAATGGAGGGTTGGCTGTTCTCTTTGACATCTGTAAGGATGAATGCTTACGTTGATCTCTAATACTGAAGAATATGGACCAAGGTTACGCTGAGATATGGTGGTGCAGGGCCACTTCCAGCCCCTGCACCAGAGAAACTCCAAGACTTAACCACACACAGGGGTTTAGACACGTTACCGGTAGACGATAAACACTGGAATTAACAAAGAAATTAATAAGAAGGCTGTTCAAATATTAGCTTAGTTTAGCACAAAAGAGGAGATCTAGTGCGGTATTAACCTCAAATAGAGCCTTTAAAAACACATCCTGGAAGATGTGTGCTCATGACGCCCACTCACCAAAGCATTTCTAATGAGTTTCCTCCTACCTGGTATCTCAGGTCTGGAGGGAACCCCTCGAGGTAACTTGCTTCCTTGTCATGCCTTTCGCCTAATACACAGGCTTGGAGTTGTTAGAATTGGAAAAGGGAAGAGAAACGTTATTTTTCTTATTCTTGTTGGCAGAGAGGAAGCGACAAAGACAACTATCCAACTCTTTGTGAACTTCCCACAGCCACGGTGCAAGGATCACACCTGATTTATTCTCTACGCAGCCCTAATAACAAGGGCTCTGCTCAAGCCAAGTCTTGCCAACACCACAAACAGAAACATGAAAACGAAGCCTAATTACATCCTCCTTTTTGAAGTCAAAGGGATGTTTTGAAGGGAGTCCAGCCTTACCCAGAGAGGAGATGGATTCCACCCTGATGGGGACACATTATTTACCTCCTCACTGTCAGAGCCATCCTGGTGCCAGTTCCCCACACTACTCCCCCTGTGACTTGGCAACTTCACCCACTTTGTAAAACCATCTGAAAAGCTCCCTCATACCACACCTCTTATCCTCAGAGGATCATGAATCACCAAGACAGGGTAATATTTGAGGGCCTGAAAGTACTGAAGTTGTTAAAAAAAGAAATCAGCTTTAAAATTGGATGTGTGCACCAGCAGGCAGGGAACGAGCAACATCGTACTCTGACTCCAGAAGGTTTTCAGGAGTGATCCAGAGAATACGAGGCCCCTAAAACTTATTCCCAATAAAACGTACCAATAAAACTAAACAAGAAACAATAAACCCCCAAGTGAAAAAATACTAATACAGAAAACCATTCCTCTCTTACCTAGTAGAATCCACTGAAATTCTTAAGGAAAAAAAAATAATCCTTGAGGATTAGGCTTAATTATTTGGATTTTCAAAGCCTCTGTGACAAAGTAGTGTCAAAAGGGGCTACCCGAAAACTGTCTGAGCAGCGAAGCCAGGGATAGAGCGCTATTACGAATCTAGACATTAACCAGATGCAATTAAAAAAAAAAGGAGGTGTAAGACATGATCGATATTTCAACACAGCAAAAGATTACACTGGCATCCCCCGAGGACTGCTCTTCTCTAACACATTCCTCAGCTATATGCATAGGAGAGTGAGGTGGGATGTGGGGAGACTGCACATGGAGCTCTCAGCCTGGGGGATGCTGAGCTGACCTTGGCTGCTTTGCCTCTCGGGAGGGTTAAAACCCCTCACCTTCAGCACGGAGCAATTACAGGAGAGGTTCTCTGGCTTTAGCTACCCAAAATATAAAACCAGCTGTTTAGCAGTTAAGGAGAAACGTAAGAGAAAGCACAAAGAATAATGAAGATATTTACTCTTTTCTTGCAGGTTGTGAGAGGAAATGGTACCCAGAGGAACTGAATGGCAATTTCATTTCCAATGTTGGAGCTGGACTCTTTTCAGTGGTTTGCAGCAGTAGGACCAAAGGGATCCTGGGCTGCAGAGGGAAGAGTGTGGCCAGTAGGTGGAGGGAGGTCATTCTCCCCCTCTGCTCTGCACTGGGGAGGCCACAACTGGAATCCTGCATCCAGTTCTGAGCTCCCCAGTTCAAGAGGGACAGGGAACTGCTGGAGAGAGTCCAGTGAAGGGCAACAGAGATGATTCAAGGGTTGGAGCATCTTCCTAATGAAGAAAGGCTGAGAGAGCTGGGACTCTTTAGCCTGGAGAAGAGAAGGCCTGGAGAAGAGGGGGGAGACTTTATTAATGCTTACAAGTATCTAAAGGGTGGGTTGAAAGAGGAGGGAGCCAGACTCTTTTCAGTGGTTCCCAGTGACAGGACAAAAGGCAACGGGCACATAGAAAGTTCCACTCAAATATGAGAAAAAACTTCTTTACAGTGATGGTGACAGAGCGCTGGAACAGGGAGGTTGTGGAGTCCCCTTCTCTGGAAATTTTCAAGACCTGCCTGGATTCAATCATGAGTAACCTGCTATAGGCAATCCTACTTTGGCAGGGCAGTTGGACCAGATGATCTCTAGAGGTCCCTCCCAACTCCAACAATTTTGTGATTTCATGAAACCTGATGTGTGCTCTGGTACCAGACTTGCCTGTGAAAAGCCTAGATTTGGACACCCTTGATTTTATGGTGGAAGGAGGTGATTGAGATGGGAAAGACAGTGACAAACTGCAGTTAGTAACGCCTGGTGGGTTTTTTTCACCATTCACATTCCAATGTGATAGCTCAAGATATATATATATTTTTTTTTTTAATACCCAGTAGTTTGAGTCATGTTAACAAAGCCAAGGCACTGAGACTGCATTTTGTCACCTACTGGAGCATTGCCTTTAATACTGTCCATTGTAGGCTCAGCCTAGAGCTCAGCTATTGGCCTTGGTGGTTTTTTTGTGCGTGTTTCTCTGGACATCATTTCAGAAATGCAGTTTGACTACAGAGCAGAAAAAGTCTCCCTGCTTACCAGCCTCTCTGTACATGGCCTTGCCCAACCAGAGCGACCTTTCTAAGTTTGGATATCAAATTGTGGAGGTACACTTCTCCCATCTGCTTAGGTTCCACCTCTCACATACAGCTGTGTGGTCAGCAGGATTTTTAATCTGAGCCCAGTCAGTTCTCATGCTCGCTTTCTCATTCACCCTCATTCTCTCCAAAATACCCTAATTTTAAATATAGCTGGAGGTCCCACAATCAGTCAGGTGTGCCACACTGGTGCCACTCAGTGGCTGTGTGGCTCAGTAGTGTGACAGTGAAAGAGAGTAGCACCAGTGCCTCTAAAAAGCTTATTCTGCTTAAGCTCCCTTGGAGAGGGAAGGGGAGCATCCTGCTGTCTCACAAGCAGCCTGCAGTTAACAAGCTGTTGCCGTATCTCTCCGAGATCCATGTGCTTTTTCCTCTTGGAGGAGGTCCTTGCTGAATACCAGACAAAACCACTGCAGCATTGCTGGCTCATACTGTTGCTCACAGCAGGCTGGTGCTGGAAAAACAGTCTGTCCTCTTTGCACAGTATAACTCATGTCTGAGAGCGGGGGAATTTCAGTCAATGAAAGATATAACAGTTTGATTATTATTATTACTATTTTTAATTTTCAGGTCTTATCTCAACTGTCAAAATGGAGCTTGACATCCAGTGTGAGGAGATGAGCCCATCTAGATGGGCTGAACTTCTGTCTACCATGAAATCCTGCAAAACCATCAGGTAATAACTAGTTGCATATCATCTCTTCTAAGTAAGAGCTATTGCATTTCTCTCCTGTGTTTTTGAGCTGCAGAACTGTTGACCTGCAACTTAGAAATTGCACAGTAGCAGGAATGATTGTACCTGTTTTTATCCAGAAAGTTAATTTAAAGGGAAAAACCCCCCCTTGCAAAGTGGTGTTTTGTTTTTCAACTATGCATAGCATCCTTTGGTATGAGGTAGTGCTGCCCTTGTTCTATGGCATGTCACAGAACTTAACTAGGTAATGTGGTTATCTAAACATTTGATAACTGTTTTGGTAATTCCATCTTTTTCTTTCTCCCTCAAGAGAGGGAAGACATCTCTCTGTGCTTATTAGGTTGCATGCTCTCTGGGCTGCAGGTTGGATGCTGTCAAGTAACTGTTACTCAGTAGTCACGCACAAGCCACATGCCATCAGTTTTTAATTCTTCACTTGGCTTTCAAAAGTACCTGCCTTGTGTGTTGAGCAAATCAGCATGAGAGAACCATCTCCTGGAGTGTAAGCTGTAGGACAGGATTCAGAAGACTTGCTTTTGCAATCTTCCCCTTCTTCTGGTTGGGAATTCATACCCCATGCGCTGGTATCATCCTGCTCGGGCTGGAGAGGATGGGCCACATCAAGGCAGCAATGGCTTGGAGGAGGTCCAGGCAGGTTGAAGGGACTTGCTTTTGTTTTGCCATGGAGTTTTTTGCAGTCAAGCTTCATGGGCCCAACTGTGATTTCCCAAGGTCTGCCTTGGGTGGCAGAAGGCAGAAAGATGGTTGTTCCCTGGGCAGAGGCTGGGCTGCTCAAGACATAGCAGATGAGAGTGGCTGAACATGATCTCATTGTCAGCCAAGTCTTCTTGCCAGAGGGAGGGAAGGAGAAGCCTACTAAAGCTTCAGCTTTTGTTGCCTAAGGAGAAATGATCATGCAACTTTTGGCATGATGTGGACGGGACTTGGGCTGTAGGGTTCTTCATGACACCTTCTTTTTACTCCATGTCTCTTCTGCCTCCCTGTACACCTCCCTGCCTGTCCTGGGCTCCCAATCCTTTCCTTGGCTCCCCTTCCAATTCATCTCCCTCCAAACAATCAGAAAAATCCTGATATCCAGTGGGAGAAGCCAGTGCCACATTGCAAACTCACAGTTCTTGTACTGAGCATCACATTGGAGAGAGAAGGTGAAGACTAACGTGAATCACCTATGTGGAACCAAACTGCTGATGGGTGTTTCTGGCGCTGGCTGAAGACCCAGCTTGGCTGGTCTCAGTGCAGAACCAGTCTGACAGCCTCTAAGCTGGCCTCTGGTTACACATGGCTTCACACACCAAGTCGTTTGTTGCTATCGGTGTTTAAATATAGGTGCTTCTTCCAGCTGAAGCCCTGCTGAGGAGGGTTGACTTGAGACACGTGCCCTCATGGAGGAGGTCCATGGCTTGGGGCACTGCTCTCCAGCCCCTCCTGTACCGCAGCCCTGCAAAGGCAGCAGGTCTTGGTTTGGGCCATGCACCACCCAGCAGGCCATGCACATACTTACAAAGGCATCCCAGGGACTGGAGAGGAGTAAATCACCCACTAACCCTTCCTGGGGAATGCTGATCCAGCCAGGGAGAACAGAGCAACCCTGAGGACTAAAGTGCTCCTTCTCTCCTTCTCTTTCAGGCTGGATGACTGCAATCTCTCCAGCAGTAGCTGTGAGGATCTCTCCTCCATCATCAATATGAATCCATCCCTCACAGAGCTGAAGCTGAACAACAATGAACTGGGAGATGAAGGCATTGAATACCTGTGTAAAGGGCTGCTGACGCCAAGCTGTAGCCTACAGAAGTTATGGTAAAGCCCCGTTGATTGTCTTGCTCTGACATGCTTGCAGTCTGCTGCAGGTGAAGACAAGAGGTAAACTGGTATGTGATGGTAGTAAGAGCCATCCTGATGCATCTCAGCAGGTACCTGAGCAGTTACCTCAGATAGTTGGAAAACCCAGAAATTTTTGTCTAAATGATACATTAAACGATATATTTATTGGAAGAGTCCAGATCATCGCTTTGCCTTCCAGCACCGAGGGAAGGACAGGTAGCATTTTCCCAGCCAAATGCTCTTTTCAGAGGGCTCTTCTGCCAGTTGTAAGCACAGCATTTAACATCCAGCCCAGTTTGCTCACTCCTTTCTCTAGGAGACAGGCAAAAGGGTATTCTCATGAGTCTTGGCATTCCGAGAGCTGTCAGTCTTTCTGCAGTCTACCAGACTAGCTCTGCCTCAAGCCTTGTCTTCTCAGTTGGGCAGGGCCAGTTCAAGTCAAAACAGCGTGTTTTTTAGAAGCACAGCACCACATTATAGCATTAGTGGGCTTCCCTCGGCAACCATGGTGCAGGAGCTTTAGTCAAAGTCAGTGGCTGCTGCCCCTGTTCCTCAGTGACCCTCAAAGAGATGCTATCTTCTTTGACCAGGGTGTCTTCTGCAGGATACTAGAGTCCTCCAGCTCCTGAGCTGACTCCAGGATCTTTATGACCTTGTAAAAATCATCTGCCTTTTAGATCAGATATGCCTGCTTCAAAGCCCCTCATTGCCCCCTGCAATGAGGACTCACTGCAAATAGAGGGAAAGTTGGCTGTAAAGCTCATCAAACTGCAGCTCTCTGATAGGCCTTCAAGAAATAACTGTGATACTGTGTACTGGAAGACTAACACAAGTAATTTTTCAAAGAGTTTGTCCTAAGCTTGAAACTTCTCCAGATCCTCAAGTAACAGCCTGGATTAGTCTATTTCAGTTCTGTAGAAACATGATTGTCCATTTTGGGGGTTCTAGTAAGGTGCCTTAGGGAATAGAAGAGTAGCCATACCTAAGCCAAATTTAGTATCACCATGTTGCTACCTTTTTGTTGCTGGAAAGTCTTGTCCGATAGCTCTAAGCACCCAATAGCAAGACCAGTGTGGTTCCTATGCTACTTCTCCTAGCCCAAGTACTGAAAGATCAGCTTCAGAGGTCCTTCTTGTAGTATACCATTAAACTTCTAAATGATATTGAGGGATTTAAGCCACGTTGGATGAGATTTTTATTTTTAGCTGCTCTGGATCACATTTCCAGAGGGGAGAAGAAATCATGAGATGCCATTGCTTTATCTCTGGGATAAGCCTCATGATGATTAGATCACTTCTACAAAGCAGTTGCGGTGTTACTTGACGTATGGTGGATCCTCCTTCTGCTGGAGGCACTATATGAACCATTACACTGAAGGAAGCATGGGAGCTATTGATTGTGCTACAGGTATAATACTAGCTGATAAAATATTTTGGCAGAGCTGTAAAAATAGCGGTACTTACCTGGACATACTGCTTTCTGGAGCGTTACACGCTGTCGGTGCTGTGGCGCCCTTTCCAACCCCTAACCTCAGCAATTGCACCTCTCTGAGAAGAGCCTCTGTAATTCTGGGGGTGCGTTTCCCTCACCCTGGTTACCTTTCTCCTTCAGGCTGCAAAACTGCAATCTGACGAGTGCCAGCTGTGAGACTCTCTGCTCCGTCCTCAGCGCTCAGCCATCCCTGACAGAGCTGCACGTAGGCGACAACAAACTGGGAACTGCTGGAGTGAAGGTGCTGTGTCAAGGGATGATGAACCCCAACTGTAAGCTGCAGAAGCTGCAGTAAGTAGTCACTGGGCTTTTTTGGTGATCAGACCACGATGATCTTTTCATGTATCGTGGTCTGAATTCATGTTGGCATGTTTTCTAACCTGGGTAACATACACTTTTGCCACAGCTGATATTTGCAGGTGGCGGGACATGGTGACGATGGTTGTTTTTCCCTTGGACTTCTTTTCTTCTTGCAGGCTGGAGTATTGTGAACTCACAGCTGATATTGTGGAACCTCTCAACGCTGCTCTGCAAAGCAAGCCTACCCTGAAGGAGCTCAGCCTGAGTAACAACACGCTGGGAGATACAGCTGTAAAGCAGCTGTGCTGGGGACTGATGGACGCAAGCTGCAACCTAGAGTTACTACAGTAAGGAAGAGCTGGTTATCTCTAACTGTACCTAGTCCTGCTGCTAGTCATACCATCCATAAGACAGGAAAAATTATTGTCAGGAATGCTTGACATTTAGGCCAGATTTTTTGTGAGCTCAGATTTCTGTAACTGGAAACTGCAAGGAAATTTCTCAGGCTTTTAGTTTTGGATTTTTTTGACCTTTTTTTTTTTTTTTTTGCATGTCATTCTGAGCTCACTCTTATGCATGTTGGTTTGGTGTGAGCATGTACCCCAGGTTAAGCCTGTGATTACAAGGAGTGACTGCTCGCCAGTATCTGAGAGCAGAGGTGCAGTCACCCTCAGTGGCTCCCCTCAGTTCTTACCCCTGAGTTACCAGCCAGCTGAGTATATTTATTCAGATTCCTTTTTTTACTTCAAAACAGAGGTGCTTGATTTGGCCTCATACCTGGAATAAAGCCCCTGAAGGGATTTAGGGGAGAAGTATGACTCATTTTATCTTGTCCCTGGAGTTCAGCCAGGGTTGGCTGCCAGGGACTCACTGTGTGGTACAGCCAAAAGTTCCTCTTAAAAAGGACAGGCAATGTAAAGGGGGGCTTTGGCAAAAATGATCTGTGCATGAATCCCTGCAGCCTCTGGAGTGGAGCTGGGTGTTGCCTGACCCAGAGCCCAACAGGGTCTAGCAATGCCCAGCTGAGCTGCACTGGTTTGCAGCAAGGAACCAGCCCACAGCGCCTTCTCAGTCTGAACTGGGGGTGTTGGGGTGTATCTAACACAGCAGGTCTGGGGCAGCAATTCCAACTGTGCTTTTTTCTGCAGCCTGGAGAACTGTGGCATAACCAGCGATAGCTGCCGGGAGATTAGCGCTGTTCTCAGTAACAAGCCATCGCTGATAGATCTCTCCGTGGGGGATAACAAGATCGGGGACTCTGGTCTGTCTCTGCTCTGCCAAGGACTGATGCATCCCAACTGCAAAATCCAGAAGCTATGGTAAGGGGAGGCAGAGGTTACTTAAATCCCTCTTGCAGCCTCTGAGCTGTCTGTGTTGTGCTGCTGGTTTGCTTCTACGCAGAAAGTGTCTCCGTTACACCTCCTAGTGAAGCAAGAATGTCTCTGCTGCAAATCAGCTACTCAAAACTGGGTGGACAACACCATGAACAAGCAGGACAGCACTGAAATCACTTAAATCAAATTCTGGGGAGAGGGCAGATGGAAATTTGTGATGGAAATGTTGTCTTGGCTTCCTGTTGAGTTATCTTTCTACTAGGCTTGCATATTCCTATTTATTTTTTTGTTACAAGCAGAGCTTTTGGTGCAAAGTAAGGAGAAAGCTGTGTGGTGTGATGCATGAATGGAGTTTATGAAGGGTAGAAGAGGATGAGATGATGTAACCAGAAATTCAGAATACTAAAATAGGACTCTGTTTTCTAATCTAGATCGTTCTTGGGGAAAAATAATATTTTGTTCTTTCCTGCAGGTTATGGGATTGTGATCTCACAAGTGCTAGCTGTAAAGATCTCTCCAGACTCATCAGTACAAAAGAGACCCTCACAGAGATCAGTCTGATAGACAATAACCTGAGAGACTCAGGGATGGAAATGCTCTGTCAGGCGCTCAAGGACCCCAAATCTAAACTCCAGGAGCTATGGTGAGCTGCTGTCAAGTTATGTGTACCCACTGCCTTTTTTTGAGACCTCACTGAAGGTGAGAAAGGTCTAGTTGAAGTGATGCCCACCAGGTAGATCCTGAGTTGCAATGATTCCACAAAAAACCCATGCCAGTTGTTACCTAAAGGATTTTAGACTTGCAGAGCTAAAGGGATTTGTATTTCTAAACTCACAGATGCTTTGAAGGTCTACCCCAGCCATCCTGTTGTAAGCAATAGGAGACCAAGCATCACTTACAGAGCTGTCTAATGTATTCTGTTGTGCAACAAATGGCAGCTAAGAGACATTTGAAGTTTGAAAGGCCTCATGTAATGCAAAATGAGTGCTGCGATCAGATATCTCAGGTTCTCCACTGGATCCAAACTCTCATTGATGAGCCAAAAGAAAGCTCTAATGACATAAATCATTCTCAGCATCCTCTCTGCTGACAGCATTACCTTTTAGGCTCAGATGGTCTGGGATCATGTGTCTGGGAGAGGAAAATTGTTCTTTCACACAGAACTTGAACAAGCAGCATTTGAACTTTCCTACATGGCAAGTTCAGCCCCTGCCCCCAGCTGGGTTCTTCCGCTGCCCCATTGGCCTGGGAGTTGATAGGGCTCCTCAGGAGTGCACAGTGGAGCTGAGAGTGACTGTGAGCAGCATGCTTTGTCTCTGATCATTCCTGTGCTTTATGGGCAGGTGCCTTTCCTAGGTGCACACTCTGAGACAGATATCCCAAATGTAAAGAGTGGGAAAGGTACTGCTTAGAGAGGACTGAGCAGATTGAGAGGAATGCAGTGATTGTGGGAAAGCTTTGGTTCCTCAGTCCTGGCTCCTGTAAAGCAAATGTAAAGAAGTCAACGGCACCTGATACTCTCTAGATCCTCCATCTAGTTCTCATGTCACTTTTGCCTTGCAGGGTTAGGGAGTGTGGGCTCACAACTGCTTGCTGCAAGGCTGTCAGCTCCGTTCTCAGTGTGAACAAGCACTTGAAAGTACTGCACATTGGTGAGAACAAGTTGGGAGATGCAGGTGTTGAATTCATGTGTGAAGGGCTGCTGCACCCCAACTGCAACATCCAGTCCCTGTGGTAAGGTGCACTCTCGGAAGTCATCTTCTCTCTTGCTGTGTCTTGCTGTGTCTTGCTGTCTCTCATTCTTCAAGAACGGCATGCAGAGAGAGGGAAGTAGCAATAAATGGTAGCATGGACTTGTTTTTTTTGCTTGCATGAAACAATTCACACGACAAATCAATGTTTAACTAATCAACTAGCAAGTAAATGGAAGCCACAAGCGCTTCCATGTATCCTATCACTCATAGTCTCTTGCAAGAACAGGCTGTCACCCACGCAACGGTGCATTCATAGCTGTCCACAGGCACTTTCCCAGGTGCAGAACTGAAAGTTCATGGTGCAGCATATCTTCAGGATCTAAAGTAGCGTAGGGAGGCTGGAGGTATCTTGCTTTGTTCTGTGAACAACTCACTGCAGGAATTCCCATGCCCTTCTCTGAACTCACCCACAGTGCCTCTCTCAGGTAGGACTCTGAGATGGAGGAAATACTGGTCCAGATCTGGCATGCAAATTCCCATGCCTGCGAGTTGCAGTGCAAAACCTACCTGAATTCACCAGTTGCTTCCTGCTTTCCATAGTCTCTACTAGTGCCAGTGCAAGCGCTGGTCCAGCCTCACCAGTAGGAGCAGGAGCCCAGCTGGAGCATCACCTCCAGCCCTGTGGTGGGACTCAACTTCCCTGTCTGCTTGTTCCCTTCCTAGGTGGGCACTGAGCTCTGGACTGGTGTGGCTGTGGGCTGTATGATACTAGGGGCAGCGTGCATGTCTCCTACACAAAATTTGACAGAAGCTGGAGCTCTGCTCCAGTGTCTGACACAGTGAGTGAGTTGAATAGATGAGTCATGGGAGACATCAGTAAGACTTGGAAGTCTTTGCCTAGAAAGCTGTTTGCTGACCAGTTAAAGCTGCTTAGCTCTCGGCTGAGAGGCCCCTGTTGCCCTTTTTAGATAGATGGTTGCAAGTCTCAAGTAAAAAACTTTAGAGATGATTTATGATCAGTTTAAACCAAGAAGAAGATTATGCGTGCTGTTGATGTTGGGAATATCTTCTTATGGTTCCTTCTCCACCTGTAGCCACACACCATAAAGCTTTAGAGAGGGCTTTTAGGTGTTTAGCAGTCACCAGAAGGATGGCTGTCTCTGTTGGGAGGACCATGGACCAGTCCCTGCTGATATCTTAGACATGCCAGCCTAATGGGGACCTCTGGTCTGTGCTAGGGATGTCTGCACCTGCTGCTTGAATGTGGGCTGGTCTCTGGAGGCTCACTGCACTGGCCTCTCCCTCCTCTCCCTGCAGGCTGGGTAACTGCGATCTCACAGCAGCCTGCTGTGCCACCCTTGCCACCGTCATGGCTACCAAGCAGTGCCTTACCGAGCTGGACCTCAGCTACAACTCTCTGGAAGATGAAGGCATCCGGAAGATCTGTGAAGCCTTGAAGAATCCCAGCTGCAATGTGCAGCAGTTAATGTGAGAGATGTTTCTGGTCTTGCTTGCATTTCCCCTGGGAGGTGGTAACCTCCAGTGAGCTGGGGGGTTGTGGGGAGGGGGCTGCGAGCACTAACTCTCTGGGAATTGCACCTGAAGGCAACTTGTCACCCAAGGCGTGGGGGTCAGACACCATCTTCATGTTGTAAAACACTCCTTGTCCCTTTCCAAGCAATGTGACCACAGTACATTGATCTGCTTTGGTCCCAAGAGCAAGAAGATGGTGGGCTGGGAGGGAGCAATAGTGTCTTATGTTGTAATGCATATTTCTGTTGGGCCAGACTCTCCAACCTAGACAGGGCCCTTTCTGCTATATGGTCTTCCCTTACCAGTGACTTGTGTATTTTTCCTTAATGGGAGGATGCTCACTAATCCAGCTTGCCTTTTTGTTTGGGTGTAGTTTGTATGACATTTTCTGGAGTTCTGAAGTGGATGATGAACTGAGAGCCCTGGAAGAGTCCAAGCCTGAAGTGAAGATCATTTCATGAGTGGTGACTGCCTGCAGAACAATGTCAAAGCAACGTCCTCTTCTTAATCTGAACTGTATCTTAATACATAAAGATAATTAACTTAATAGAGAATTTGCTTGTACCAAAAACGTTTGTGGGTTCCCTGAGTGGGTGTCCAGGGAGCTGATCAACCTTCTGTGCATCTCTGGATGTTCTAACACTGAGGCTTGTGAAAGCGTTGTACATTTTCACTGAAGCGTTACTATCCTTGAAATAAACAAATACTGGGCATCTTCTAGAAGTGGGTCTTTACCCTTTAGGAGCTCTTTAATCCTATAATCCCTTCTAATGCATTAGTCAGGCTTTACAGAGAGCTCCTTTCCAAAGGCGGGAGACAAGCTACCTACTGTATTATTACGGGGTGGTGCTTTCACCAGGTCTCTGGGGAAGGCTTTCCAAATAAACAAATGTGAGTTTTCTTAATTTACAATGAAGCTTTCCCCTGCCTTTCTGTAGAAGAGTTCTTGGGAAAAGCAGTGGTGACCAAGGCACTAGAGAAGAAAGAAAGGAGTGGCTGTTAGCTACGTAACGTCAAAAATCAGTGTCCCTTGAAAAGTGATTTTCCTACAAACAAAAGATGCTGTGTGCATTTCTGCTAGTACAGGAAGTGATTAAATAGTTTGATATGTTTGCTCTGGCAAGAGTGGTTCTACAGGAATTTTATTAAACTCTGTTTGAAAATAAATGCTTCATTTTTCTACTTGTACAAAGAAAAATAAGATATATCTGTGTATTTCTCCTTTAAGACCGGTCCATCACTTCTGAATTGCAATATACTAATACCTTGTTCCATGTGTTTGCTTTTGATAAGTTCCTAGCTGAAGCATATCAGATCAGAAGATCTTAGTCAAGGCCTTAGGTGGACAGCAAGCCTAGAAGCTGTTCTCCTGGTTTCAGGGGACACTGACTGTGATTTTCTTGCCCAGTCAGAGTTTTAATAAACCTTGTTCCATGCGCAAAGGTGTGCAGCTGTTGCACACCTAAAACATGAAAGAATGAATGTAGCTTTAAAAATGTGGGAAGCAAGCCTGGCATCACCATGGGGTGGTCTTGCAGGAGGATCAGAAAAAAATCTGTTCCCCAACATCTCTCTTCTTGGAGCAGTCACTTGCAGATCCCACCTGGGCAGCCAAGTTAAAGGTGTCCTCCAGGCTTTGGCTTGTGATGGTCACATGGTCATCTCATAGAGGCTGTAACTGGCTTTTCTTTGACTTAAGGAATGCTTTGACCTAAACATAGTTTCTATGGTAGCCTTCACAAATCTCAAACGGTGCCTGAGAAGTATCTTGTGTCTTCAGGCAGGTGTGAAGGGTAGGATTTGTTTTTTTCTCAACACACATCTCCCTCAAGGCTGTCCAAAATGCTATAAAAACACTCCTTTCTGCTTCAGGAGCTATTTAGTCTTCTGTGTTGAAGGCAGAAGCGGTTCTTGTCTTTAGAAACCTACCTGTCCCGTGAGGCTCTTAAATTGGCCTTTTACATCCATGGTTTCTCCTGGAATTGGCATGCATGGGCTCATTTTAAGCGGGAGGAGAAAATAGGGCTGGAGAGGGGCAAGAGCATTTGAAGGGGGAGCCACAAAAATCCGGCATCTGGCTGGGTGTAAAGACAGCACTATAAAAATTAAGCAAATATTAGAAGTGGATTTCCGAGAGTAGCTGGTGTGCTGGGTAGAAGAGGATGTCTGAGAGGGAAGTGGAGGTGCTCCTGGGGTGCTCCCAAAGCAGGTCGTGGTCACACAGGTTGAAGGTGAGATACTTTGCAGGCAAATCCTCCTTTGGCCACACCTGGCCAGCAGGATGGGCTGACAGCTGCGTCCACCAAAGTCAAACCTAGGCCAAACTAGCCAGCACCCGAGCATCTACAGGCCATGTTCGCCACAGCATCCTCCATGCTGGCTACCCAGGGGGTGGCACTCTCTCCTTGTGCTGCAGCACAGGACACTGCTGCTGGTGGCCTCCAGCGCTGACATGGTTGGAAAAAGCCTCTTCTTCCTCTGCTGCAGACTGAGGAACATCGAGATGGATCTGCCACCATGGTCCCACTGCAGGCATTCTGCCTCTGATGGCACGCTCCCACCTGGGTATAAACCCCATGCCTGCCTTGGTCCCCGGCGTGGTTTTGCATTCCCTGCTAAAATACAAATAGGGTTTGGGAAAATCTCTGCGGCACATGCGACTTTCCCACTTACTGGTTTTAGCAAGGAAAACTGCAGGAGCCATATTCTGCCACCTCAATGGGCTCAGAGCATCTCAGACCGAGCCAGCCCAGCAGAGCTCCGCAGGGCCTCCCAGGATGGGGAGGAACCTATGCACTCAGACCATGTGCTGTGTTTTAGGATAACAAGAAGTCTTGTGTTTGGTTCTAAAAATGAGACATAAATCCTGAGATTCATCAGAAAGCCTCTGTAGCAAGAGACGTTTGTGCTCATAAACAAGACTCAAGCAGGGAGTTATATTCCTAAAAACTCATCTGTTTTTATTAATCTATTAGCTGGTCCAACTCGCTTCCCTGACAAGCCTTGTCACAGCCATCAATTTGGGGGAGTTTAAAGGCAGAGAAGTTTGCTCCTGCATTTTAGACGTGTGGGTCTTCGCCATTTTAACCTAAAAGGAGTAGGCAGTAATTGAGTCACACACCTTTTATGTGGGGTTCATATTAGGCTGGCAGTCAAAGTCTTGCTCATACCAAGTTCACAGCACTCAGCAGCTCCTGGGATGTCACGGCCACGTTCTGCTTCTCAGCCAGGGCAAAGGTTTGGACTCGCTGTACCAGTGGTTTGCAAAGACTGACTTTATACTAGGAAAGGTTGAGTTCCACCTAGTATAATGAAGCTTGAAGATAAAATTATGCAGCCACAATACAAGGTTAAGAAATCCAGGTATGAGTTTCAGTTTTCAACAAATACTAGAAGCTTAAAAACATGCCCCTTGAAATCAAATAGCAGAGAAGTTCAATGCAGCTAGAGTGGGCTTGTATTTTGGAGCTCAGTAATAGCAACAGTGGTTAAAGTGTATTAAAACTTTGGGTTTCTGCTAATTGTTTAGGATTCTGCAATAAACTTGTTTTTTCACTCATTGCAGCATATGATCTCGAGCAGGGAGGTCACAGTGTCCCAGTTAACCTTGCCAGAAGCAGCTAAGCAAACATTACTGGCCTTGTAAACAGGTTATACCCCAACTAAACCTGCTACTTGCTTCGGAAGAGTGTCATGTCACAGCTGTCCTGACATCCCTGGCTGCTCTCTTGCTACCTGGTCTTTTTCGGGAAGCAGTTCCAGCATAGCACAGCCCCAGGCACCATCTCCAAATAATACAGATAGTAAACAGTAATTACAGGGCTCCAGTTGGACCTGAAAGGGGAAATCAAGCCAACTGTGCTTGAAGAGTTAACCACAGCTCCCCCAGACCTTGCCATCTGAGTCACTCCCAATCCTCTACTAAAATACATCTTGCCTGAATTCCCCTTTTGCATATAAAATTATGATTTTTCATTATCCTTTCCAACATATCTCTTTCCTTCTGCATGCCTTGTTTCTCAGTCACCCCTTCCTTCCCAGCACCTCCTTTTATTTCACCTCTTTTAACAATGGAGAAAACACACACTGAACCTCCCCCCCCAAAAAAGCCCCAACCTATCAGGGAAAGTCCCTCTCCCCATAAAGCAAGAAGCGTTTTGATAAACTTTACCCACTTCCCTATTCACAGCTGCAAACAAACCATGGACATCTATGTGGCATTTCTCCTCCTGGGGCACAGCATCCCAGCCCCCTTCCTTTCTCACTTCTCCCACTTGTCTGGCACCCACGCCATAAATGCTAGCCAGTCAAATGCACTCCTGGGCTGGCAAGGACTTAAAAAATTGGCAGCTTTATGAGCATGTGAGGTTAGTCTTGCTTCTCTCAGCTAAAGCCAGCAGCATCCACCAAGGGGGGGAACGCAGCCCCTGGCAGAAGGAAGAGATATGCTGGGTCAGATGCTTGCATGGATGATAAGCCTTTCCAAGCTAGAGGGCAAATCGGCAGGGCACGTGGGATTCAGGACACTGTAGCCGGGGGGATGGAAACTTCAACCAGCCAATATTATGTCACAGCCTATCTCATTTGCAATTAAAGGCAGGTATGCAGTGAGATAGGTGAACTGTTGGCAGTTCCTCAAGCCCTTGAAGATGTTACAGAGCGGACACTCAAAAAAAGAATTCTGAAGTTGGGCTGCCCTGCCACCAGGCTGGCACAAAATAGCCCATAATATCCGCAGAGGGAAATAAAGCACCAGCCCAGCTGCTGTTTGCACATGTACCCTGTAAGTAACTCATGCAAATCCTCCGGTGCTGATGGCTGTCTCCTACCTCACTGGTAATTATCGCATCCCAAGAACCACAAGGTGTCCTCAGGGCAGCGCACAGACCCAAAGTATCCTGCAATCCAGCTCCTCCCACCCTAACTTACTTCTTCACACAGTGCCTATTGTTTCTGTATTGTTACACCTTAGGTATTGGTTTTGCCTTGTTTCACACTTCACTTAGATGCTTATTTCAGATCATAATTACGCTTTGCAGATGATTAAAGAACCTCTGCTTCTGGGTACACAAATACTCCCCAGGCCATATTCTAGTTGTCTAGGAAACATTGCCTGCCATGACTTCTAGGTGTAGCTTTGCTAATTGAGCTCCTCATAGCTGGCTAGATGCGTCGCCTCATCTCTAATGTGCAGTAACCGCAAATCAAGTAGTGAGGCTGCACTTGGGGATAATTAGAATATAAAGCACCAAAGAGTTTTCTCCCTGGCACCTCCTCCAAAGAGGGGAAAAAAAAGACTGTTTTGTTCATCCCTGACTGCAGTGGGGAGTTGCTGCTTTCTTCCCAGCAGGCTCCCAATGGATCCATTCCCCCTTCCGTGACACAGCATGCAGAGCAAATTGAAATTAGACATGCTACGTGGCATGCAGTCATGTCTCCTAACTACAAGCTCCTAACTACTAGCTATCAAAGATAGCTATAATCCCAACAAGGTGGGTTAGAGTCAGCTAATGAATGCTCTGGGGAGGAAATCCGTACAGATTTGGATGGCTTGATAGAGAGCAAGCAGAGCTCTCAAGGCTGGAGACACAGATGATTGGGACTGATCCAACTCTTAGGGAAAATCATTGAAGCCCAGGAATCATTGAATGCCCAGGAAGCCCAGTGAGGAATGAAAACCAGATGTGGAAGGAAGGAAAGCACTGGAGGATGGTGTTCTACCTCCTTTCTCACCTCCCTCCACAGTTCTTGGCCCTGTAATCTCCATGTAATTTAGTACTGTCTTCTGGAAGAGAGAACTACTCCTGCTTTTCAGACGGCTTGTTTCTTCTAAAGTGTTTAAAGCATCTTTAGGCTCCTGGATTTTATGCCTGGCAGCCCTGAAAGGGTATGGAATGGCACTGGCACAGCTGAGACTAGGGATGTAGCTCCAGTAGTGTGTGCAAAGACTTACCATTCACTGCTGGCATCAAGCTACAACAGCTCCAGCCCCAACATCCACAGGACATACTTGCCAAAAAAGAGAGCTCCTATTGCTTTGTATAGAGAAAGAACAGTTAAAACAACTGTGTAGCAAAAGCAGATTAAAAGAACATACTCTTATCCTGATACAGATTTATCCTGTGCTTTTTATGGACTTGCAGAGCTGTGAGGACTTCACATACCAATACAGATTGGTTTCACCAAGAGCAGCAAGGGGTTATAAATGCTCTCCTACAAGCATCTAGAAGCTCAACCTTCTGCTTCATGTCCTTTGCCGTGCCTGCTGTGCATCTCCTGGGAGCTGCAAGGGAGCATGTTGTGGAGCAGCTCTCACTGTGACCCCAATGGCTGGATTTTCCAAGCAGGCAACCAAAACACCAGCCCTCTGCATTTTTTCCTGGAGTTAATTAAGCAGCAGCGGCTCCACCACATTGTTCCTCACGTACGCCCTGTTCTGAGCTGCCTTGGTCAATATTGGCTCCTGTCTTGCTGAGCAGGGTGGTAACTTGTTTTTCTAGTACAGCAAAGTAATTTCTTACCACCTCGGTGGCAGCGTGGCGTGTGTATGCTCTCAGAGGGCTCTGAAGGACCTACTTTTATACTGTTTCTGAAGGTATGATTTTTGTTTAAATTGTCCAGTATTGAGTCAGGGGCCTGGGAGGAGCTGGGAAGGGGATCCTCTTGGTTTTGCAGAGAAATACAATGATGTCCCCAGCCTGTGGGACACTAGCAGGCCTGTTGGTGCTCTAGTAGGGCAGCTGAGCTCCTTCTGGGGTTGCCTCTTATGCGGCTGCTTTTGGATGGGGGCTTGGGAAAAGAAGAGCAGGGTGAGATGTTTTCTGCTACTGGTGGAGTTGGAAATGTATGTGTGTGGGAGTGTCTGGTCTGCTGTAGGCTGTCATTCACAGGGCAGGGAATGAGTGACAGCCCAGGGTAGAGGATGGGGCCATGGGGAGGACAGGGAGATGCACATCAAGCCTGCCCTGCCCCTGCTGTGTGACAGTGAGAAGTTGCTCACATTAGTGCATTAGTCTGGCTCGTTAGCAATGCTGAGGCAGCAGCTGTCTTTAGGCCAGACCGATTGCAAGGGGAAGCTGACTTTAACCAAGGTCCCTGAGTGCTGGGTTAAGTGTGATGGTTACAGGGGGGTTCAGCTGCACTGTGTGCTCTTATTTAAATATCTGCTATGTCATTCCATTCTTAAAAGTAACTTCTCTCAGGTGAATGACAGCCAGTTAACAAGTTTGTTTAAAAATCCCACACAGAACACAGTGACAATTAACAACATCAGGCTTTTCTAGGACAAGCCAGTCAGTGCATGGGTCTCCCATCCCTCCCTTGCTCACTCATGCCCTTACAAGGGAGCAGGCAAGACTCCTCTGCCTTCACGAGGCAGGAGGACCTCAGGGTCTAGTTGGTAACCCCAAGGTGTCCTTGGCTCACAGATTGCCCTGTCCTCATGAGAGCTCACTCTGTGCCATCAGAAAAGTGTTGTTCCCCTCTCTGACGCAATGGTACTCTTGGCTAATTACTATTGGCCTTCCCCAAGGAAGATATCCAATATTTCAAACCCACAAACCACATCCAGTGAACGAGACAGACTTAGTACAATCTCATGGTTGCAGGGAAGAGCAGGATAAGGCTCAGGGAAATGGAATGCATTTGGGAAGAGATCTGGAGCAGTTTCTGTGGGAGGAATGACTGGCTAGGACTACCCAGCATGAGAAAGGGTGGCTGAGGGACAGGAGAGGTATCTGTCATCAGGACTGTCTGGAGACAATGAATCGGAGAATGGCTCTCTGCTGCTCTCTTTCCAGTTCAGCATCTAAGCAACAACAAACTAAACCATCATGTGAGAAGTCAGCTAACTAAAGGAAATGGTTCTTGTGTTGGGTGGGAGAACTGTTGGGTAGAGGATGCTGTGGAAGCCAGCATCTGACAATGCTTAAAAAGGCAATTGGATGGATAAATGGAAATAAAAAAAGTCCACCGAGGCTTATCAGAAGCAAGTGAGGCCCTTAGCTGCATTAGCTGCATACTGCAGGAGGCTGGAGGAACATTTTTGGGGAAAGCATCATTGAGTGCTTACCTCGGTCTTATGCTGTCCCCAAGCATCTGCTGTCAGGCATTGTCAGAAGGCAATAAGCAGAAGGGCAAGCAACCAGGAGGCAGCCAGCAGTTGTGAAGCAGTGACATACGGAGGGTAAAGAAGCAGGCTGAAAAAAATTCAGAAAATTTTTGGGAGAAAATCACAGGTGCATTGCATTTCTAGTGGCCTTTCATCTGGGAAGACCATAAGCTGCTTTGTGAATTGCTCCGGACAAAAGCAGGGCAATCCAGCAGACAGATGCCTGTCTGTGTGGCAATGACGAGAGCAGACCTGTGATACGTGATACTGATCCTGTGAGCACAAGCACAGGTAAATAACATTACTGACGTGTCCTTATGAGGGCAACAGGACTAATTCTGGATGAGTCTGAGCTGCAGTTTGCCTGTGAATAGAGACCTTTCCTGCTTGGCTGGTACAATGTGGAGGGGCAATACTAGCAATGCTGAGCCCTTCCTTCTCTCTCTCTCTCAGAGGAGCAAGGCATGACACAGAAGAGGTCTGTCATGTTCAACTTGCACAGCTTACAGATGCCCTTTTCCGATACCTGGAAGTATGGGATCTTGGCACTAGCCATTCTCTTGCTCCTGGTGGCCCTGACCATCTTAACTTGCCAGATATGTCAGCTCCAGAAATGCAACATAACTAGAAAAAGTAAGTATTGGGCAACAGTGCTCAGCAGACACCAGGAGCCTGTGTTTCTGCTAACCTTTCCTCTCAACAAGCATCTTCCACTCTGGACCAAACACAGGAGCTAAGCAATGTCCTCAGCTTTTATGCTTCCAGCTGCCACCATTTCTGTCATAGTCACTCCTTGGCAAGCTGCATGTCCAAGATGTCCATTACCTGATTTGATACAGGTAAGAGAGCAGGTTCCTTTTGTTTAAATGAAGTTGGCTCTGTGTGCATGAAGACAAGAGGTGGGAAACTGAGGCAGGTAACCTCTCCTGGTTGTTACTTGCAAGTGGAAGAAACAAGGCACACGTAACAGGATCCCCTAAACATGTCTTGCTCATACAGTCATTGCAGCCTTCCTACAAGCCAGATTCTTCTTCACCAGGCCAGACACATAAGAACAACTTCCTCTGTCCTACTTCTCCTGTCCAGAATCATCAGATCCGAGTGCCATCTGAGCACAGCTTGCTAACTGCTCCAAAATGCATTTATTGTAAGCAGGTCACAAGGCTGTCCCAGAAAGTCTAAACCATGTGGTATTCACACCAAGTGGCCAGTGTCAGCACCTGCATAACAGCAGTTAACACTGGACTCTTCCCCACGTTCCATTAACAAGGTCTTGCTGGTGACAACATGTCCCTGCAAGAAGAGAGGTTGAGCAAGGCCACAGGATCCACTGTGCTTCTATCCAAGACCCAAGTGCTGGGGAAAGAAACACTTCCCACTGAAATGGGATCTTTTCCAGATGGACTAACCCTTCCCTCTATGCACAAACTGAAGCAAATATAAGTGTGAAACTGACTGACAGCAATGTCTTCATCCACTGCACTAATTTTTGGGGTACCCTAGCTAAACGTTCTGCCTTCCAGAGGGAGGATTCCTAGTGATTTTTACACTCAGGGTGGCCCTCTAAAGGCTTTCACAAAGTACCACATAAAAATCCCACTCCAAGACTCTCATCATCGTTGCCAAATAATGTCATCATCTCCAAGCTAGATACCACTTACTCAGCTTTTCTTTATTCCCACAGAGAAGAGATGCCACAGCCGAGGCTGGGTCAGAATGAGGGCAGTGAATGGCATTCGGAGGAAGAAAATGCCACCTCTTCTGCATGACACCGCTAAGCAGAGCAATGCAGATATCAAGGCAAGTACAATGATGCTAGGGCAAAGTCAAGAGCCGTCCTCATTTTCAGAAGCCCCACAGGGTCAAGTGGTGGACTGACTGACAGTCCAGTAGAAAGCAAGACCCTGTGTCAAGAAAACACACAGAGACAACACACAAAAAACAAGACAGAGAGAGAGATTCTGGCTAAAAGGAATGGAGGAAGAGGTAGAATAGAATAGAATAGAATAGAATAGAATAGAATAGAAGTCTATATAAAATAAAATGTTGCTCTTCCACTTAAACAGAAACACTTTTTGTGTGGCAGCAGAGCCACCTGTCCACTCATCTCTGTTCCCCTGGCAGGACTAGACAGTCAGATAGATACACACAATAGGGAAGGTTGGAGCAAAGCACTGATGCATCAGTTCAGCAGCCAGCTCCACTGCTGCAATTTTACAGGTATTTTAGCCCACCTGCAGCACCTGTGCACACAGTTCCCATCCTCTGTTGCCCCCCGGCCTCCCAGCAGGTACTAGAAGTAGCCTGGGCAAGTTCTGGATGTCAAATTCAGATTTTGGCCGCTCATAAATAGGGCTGCTGGGAAGCCTCAGCTTAGGCTGCAAGCAAAACGCAGCAGATGGGTACCACAGTGTGCGACAGGGACCCTTGCTCCTGTTCCCAGGTGTGTTAAGGAGAGTGGGGGAGCTTATGAAGCCCTTTGCCGAGGGAAGTGAAAACACTGGAGGAGTAATTCCTGGGGAAACTCTTGCAAAAACTCTCTGCTCGTGTGATCAAAAGCTGGACTTCCACTTGCTTCTCCTTTATCCATCTCTTAATTATTATTTTTTTTGCTGAAAAAGAAGCAAGTGCAACCCCTTCCCGCCCCCTCTCCCTTCCCCATGATGGAAGACATCCAGTTTCCTTCTCCACCTCCAGCCCACGTCTCTGTTACTGGACGCGGTTTCCAGTAAAATGAATTCCTCAAGTTCCTGGTGACCTTCCTGTAGCTGGCCGAGGCTGGCTGCGAGAGGAGGAAGCCCAGGCACGCAGCCCCCGTGACGGGGGCAGAGCCAGCCCCGCAACAGGAGAGAGGAGCCACCACCAGAATACCACTGTCAGCTGCTAAGTGCAAAAGGGCTATTAGAGGGTTGCAGCTGCTCCTCTCTAATTAAGAGAAGAGCCAATGCCAGCAAGAAAAGCACAGCGAGAGGAGGTGGGGTGGAAGGCTGAGAGGCAGCCTGTCCTGCATGACCAGGGGTGAGGAAAGCAGCTGCTTTGGTGTGGTTGCTCTCTCCATGGCAGCACAGCTGTTGGGCTCTGCTCTGCCTTTCACCCACGGTCCAGACCAAGCTTATGGGGGCTCCTGAGGGAGGTCAGATGCCTTCCAGCTCTTTCTTCCTCATGATCTGAACCAGGACTAGACATCTTTGTCAGGAAGTGTAGTGACAGGACAAGGGACAACGGTTTTAAATTGGAAGAGGGGAGATTTAGATTAGATACCAGAAAGAAATTCTTTAAAGTGAGGGTTGTGAGACTCTGGAACAGGTTGCCCAGGGAAGTCGTGGATGCCCCATCCCTGGAAGTGTTCAAGGCCAGGCTGGATGGGGCTTTGAGCAACCTGATCTAGTGGGAGGTGTCCCTGCCCATGGCAGGGGGGTTGGAACTCAATGATCTTTACGGTCCCTTCCAACTCTAACCATTCTATGATTCTATGATTTGCACTGTGCAAGACAGATGATGTGCCAGGAGAGGGGAGTGTGTGGAGTGCTGGTGCTACAACACAGGCCCTCATGGGTGCTTTGGGTCTACTGCAAAGGCACCAGGTCTTAACACACTTTCTTCTTTTCCTAACATTGTAGGAACAGGAGGGAAGTTCAACACTAACAGGCTATAAAAGACTCATCTTTCTCTTTTCATCTTGTCTTCATTTTTTCTTAGGTGGAGGAGTTACAAACTGAGCTGGGCGAGCCGTCCACTTGCCTCGTCTCCTCCTCCAGTAGGACTGAGGACCTCAGCAGCACGAGCAGTGATCTGGTGCTCCTGCCCTGCTCCCGGGGCACACTGAAGTTCTCTCTCCTCTACTGCAAAGAGCGATGTGAGCTGATTTTGACTGGCCTGGAGGCCTGGGGGCTGCCTGGGCGTGGGTGTTCTAAGTCTGCCATCCGGGTCCGACTGCTGAAACAGGTTCCATCACACATCCCTGGGCTCCAGTGCGTGGTCCAGGAGTGGCAAAGTCAGGTGGTGAAGAACTGCAGCAGGCCAGCCTTTGGGGACCACTTTGTCTTTTCCCTGCAGGATGCTGAGGTGGAGAAGAGCACCCTGAAGCTGGAGGTGAGACAGGGCATTAGCTCAGTAGACATAAAGAGGGGTGCCTTGACCAGAGGAGATATGTGTAATGGCTTCTGGAGATATCACCTTCTCTTACCCCTTTGAGGAACATAGAGGGAGCTAGTCACCAGGTTCTCTCACAGTACAGCCAGCCTCATGCTGGAGAAACAGCTGTGGAGGAAGGACACAAAGAGGAGGCTAAAGCCCTGTGTGAGCATGTGCAGTGACAGCCCCAAGCTGCTGTGAAGGGACATGCCCCTGTGCAAGGGGATTCCAGCACGCTCCGGCTCCACTGGCCAGCCCTGGCAGGAAGCAAACCTTGCATGGAGGAAGGGCAGGACTCAGTAAGATCAGAGGGGCCATGACCTTCGCATATGTCCTGTGGGATAGGACAAGCTTCACACAGCCTGTTCAAGCTGGTCTGAGAAAGGGGATAGGGCAAGGTAATGCCACTTGATTCTACAGTAGGCAGATGTTAAAGAGCAGCAGGGTGTTAGCAGAGGTGGAAGCATAGCAGAATTGATTTTTCAGGTGATACCACTGAAAGAAAGTGTCTCAATTTTACTCCTTGGCACAGACCTTCTTTGCTATCCAGCCCAATCCTGACACCCCCAAAGGCCCATGGGTAAGAACGGAAACACATTAAAATAGAATCTAAAGGTTGGAAGCTCCCCTTGAAGGAGGTTCAGATATGGACCACGTGGATGCACTTGTGGCACAGCTCCATCACGCACCTCACGCCCATGGACACACTTTTTCCCTCTCTCCCACAGGTTCAACGATTCGACAAATACTCCAGAAACGCTGTGCTGGGGGAAGTCAGGGTCACCCTGAGTGAGCTAAAGGCCTCCCAAAGTTTGGTTTTATGTAAAGAGCTACAGAAGACTACAAAGGTGATGACTTTATCACATGGCCTTGCCCCGTGTGCCCACACAGTGGTCAGGGAACTGCATGTCAATACAGCCATCGCTTCATTTTGTTAATGAAAAATCACACCACTGCATCCTTGGGGACCTTCTGTGTGATATACATGGTAGCAGATACCTTCTGCTCCCAGCACAGCTCTCAGGGAGGATCTGCAGGAAGACAGGGCTTTACATGGATGGAGCTTGAAAACGCATCTTAAGGGTGAGATCTCCAAGGAGGGATGAAAGCATATTGGATTACCAAGCTTATGTTGCAGCACCTTCTCCACCCACAGAGACAAGAGTTCATTGTACATTACACCGGTGGCCATTTGGTTTGTTTAAAGAGACTAATGGCCCAAAATGAAGATCTATGATGTGTTCCAATAAGGAACTAATAGCAATTTTAAAATGTTAGAGATGTATTTTAAGTGGTTGCTAATGACAGTAATGTATTTTATAACAGAGAACAAGTGGCATCTCAAGTCCAGCAACCCGAGCAATTTGTTTGTAGAAAACATCTATTTATTCCTCATACATGGGAAGTTGATGTAAAACGGGAGCAACCTGAATTTAATTCAAAACCTGGCTCTCATAGTACCCTAAAGTACTCTAAAGTCTACAGCCTCTGTGGTTTCCTGTGTCCCTCCAGAAAAAAAAATACCATGGTGCCATAAGACTTAGTATTACTTTTAGTACCATAAAATTAGCACAGATGTATCTGGATGTAGTCTCTTTTGTAGTACCTCATGCAGTCATGTTTGATAGGACTCAAAACCCAGAAGATACTCTTACGTCTAGGTTATCCAGACACAGGATAACAGGAGTTTTTCCATTCCTCTCTAGGAGAAAGGGAAGCTGCCACACCATCAATTGTTAAAAAGTTAAAATTCAGCCTCAAGAAAAACACTGAAGGGCAGGATATGGTCAGCATGTTGTGGTGGCCCTTCAGCCTCTGTTGCTGAGGCCCCAAGAGCACACTCATGAGCTGCAGGAAGGTGGCCTTGGTGGATGCAGAGGTTGTTGCACTGGATGTCTGCTCACCACACACCAATATGCCTTTCACAGGACATTGTGGGAGAAGTGCTTGTGTCGTTAAAGTGCCTCCCCATCTCTCAGAGGATAGAGGTTGGGCTCCTCAAGGCAAAAACTACATCCCGTGGAAACACTGAAGAGAAGAGTAAGGGTTTTACATCTGCTATTGCTGCTGCTTCAGTCTTTATTCTGCTTCCTGCTACCTTTATTTTACCCACCCAGAGGGCTGGGATGGTGTTGGAGAGAAAGGTCCCTTGCATGCCCATCGCACCCCAACCAGTGCTGCTTAATCAGACCACAAATCTGTCAGCCTAGTGACTGTCTCTGACAGAGGACAAAGTGGCATGGAAAGAAGACAGGCATAAGTGATACTTCCCCTCTGTATCACCCTGCCTTTTCCAAGTCATGGCTTAGAGATTTCTCGGGTTGGGGTTAGCTTCTGCATATTTAGAAATCCCCAATGGATTTCTCCTCCTTGCATTCCTTCTGTCTCCCATGCTGCTAACATCTAACATCCACAGCACCCTGTAGCAGGGACTTCCACACCAAACTACGCTTCTGTGACGTCCACACCCTTGGTAGCGTTGGCCTTACTGCCTCCATCTGCTCTGCACAAGTTGCTGCATTGCCATGAGCTGGTGCAGTCCCCAGCTCATTTCAGCAAGGTGGCCATTGGATGTTAGATCCCATGAGTTTTGGCACAGGAGCTGCTTTTGTTGGCTCATCACACTAATGAAATGCCCAGATACTTGTCTCAGGCAATGCTTTCCAATCCTCTTCCTTCTGTCACAGGACTTGAATCCCATTTCTCTGCTCTCCAGAGACCTGAATACCAAACTTCATCACAGGCCTGTTGCCCTCATTATAGAGGCAATTTGGTTTTCCTCTTGAGGTTAGTCTGCGGTGGGGACAGTGCAGAGATGCACACTGCTCCTTGGGGATGTAACCAGAGCATCACTATCATCCTTCAGTCTCCACTGATGAGATGACCTTCTGAGACCATGGACACTTGAGAGCAGCATTAGAGATGTTCTGCATTGCAGATAAGTTGTAGAGAGCTCCTTACCCTGAGAAGGCTGCAGTAGAATGACCTTTTTCTCCTGTAACTCAACATTTGATGCACAACACAACAACGTTTCAAATTTTGGGCCCTTGTCTTATGTGGGTTTCTCCCCTGCACCATCCAACTAGTTGGAGGAATGGAGGCAAGGGAAGATCCAGCCATTTTCCTGCTGTAGTGCTCAGAATGTAAACAGTGAGAAGGTAGGCAGCCCTTTTGCTTGCACCGCAAGCAGATCAGAAGCACAGCAGACTTTGAATTCTTGAGCTGGTCTCTTCTGGGCTGAACTCTTCCCACAGCTTTAAACACTCAAAATATCTTCTCATCTGTACCTCTAAAGCCGCTGATTTCCATTTCACTAATTAAATACAGGGAAAGGAATTGTAAAGGCTCCTTCTCTGTTGTTTCTTTCTGAGCTTTACTGCAGGTGTTGTATTTAGCATAAGCATTTACAGAGCTACCAGGAGTAAGTCTTTTCCTCCCTCACCCTGTCTCTACTAAACTTCAGAGCCTGTTCTGCAACTACAGAGCCTACTCTGAGGTAGTCCTTGTTAAATCACCATCCTATAACTCTACTGTTATAGGATGGTGATGTCCTACTAGGTCCTACTAGTTATGTACCTACCAAGATGGCTGCCTCGGCCAAGTGGTCTGATTTCCAGCAGTACCGAAGCCAGCACAAGCTTTGTTACTAGCTTTGAGAAATGTAGGATCAAGCCTGAACACTTGCAATATTCAGCTCTAATCAACACACAGCCCTTTCCCAGCATGACCACCTTATGCTTTATTATTTGAAATGCTCTGGAACAGAGATAAATACCCCAATGTTTCATTTCTCCTTTCTCTTCCCATCCCAGATGTATATGCGAGGATAGATGTTTCCTGCAGATGCCACAGAGAAAAGCACCAGAAGTCCAGGCCACGGGCCCACACACCACTCATCATCTTCAATGAGACTTTCCTCTTCCACATGCCTGAACCTCCAGCATGGGACTGTATGGTCCTGGTTTCCATTTATGAAGTGGACTCAGACTCCAGGCATCTCATTGGACGGGCCACTTTGGGGAAGAGAAGAACGAAGGAAGCATCTGACCACTGGGACCTCATGATAAAGTCCATCCAGCAGCCTGTAGCTAAATGGCACCCTCTGCTCATTTAGAGGGGAAGGTCTTCTGCAGCAGTTGCATGTAGCAAATCTGGCCAGGTTTTCTGTCACGAAGACAAGACAAGGCAGTGCTCACAGTGGGTATATCTAAGAAAAGATGGATCAGAGCCTGAAATTCATGCTCCCTAAGACATGATCAGAGATAGCAATCTTTTGGCTTTCTCCCACTCCTTGCTGCTGCGTCACCTTTCCTGATCCTATGTCATCTTTACGATAAGAGCAGAGTTTCAGCAGCACCTTGAGCTGGAGAAGGTTTGTACCTATGAAAGGAGATAGAGCCTGCTCTGCTCTCTATGAATAGACAAGAGAAAAAAGGGATGGGAAGGAGGAGGAGTCAATGATCCTATTTATAAGATATAAAAGCACTAAAAGATTAGTTGATTTGTCTAAGCTGAAACAAGAAATGTAGCTGTGAGCTTGAATTTCTATTGAGGTCCTTTCCAGCACCTCAGAAAGCCATCACCATTTTTTACCTAGTAATGTCCCAGGCTGGGCTCATTAGGACTCTCAAGTTTGTTACAGAAAGAGTGAAAACGGAGGCCCTGGGTCTGTGGGAGTGAAGCTGTCTGGTTGTGAGCACCGCTGTGCTTGCACAGGACAGGCTGCTAATGGGAAAGTACTACCCACCTCTACTCTGAGATGCCAACCAGAGGCTTTCATTAGCAGTACAGCCATCCCAAAACCAAACACAGACACCTCTCCCCATACTGTGGGAACAATGGTGATGTGTCTTCTCTGACACCTCAGTGCAGAGGCAACTTCTCATGTCACTTGGGAAGAGACATCTCCTGCCAGGGAAGGATGCTGCTCCTGGGAGGGCAGCTGCTGCACTGGAAGGGTAAGTACCCGGCAGCACTGCCAAGATGACCACAGCTCAGGGCTCTGCCCTGGCTCCATGACTGGACACAGGGAACACCAAAGCGAGACACATCAGCCAAGTGCCCACCTCACATCATAATTCTGCCACAGGAACCTCTGATGGAGGCTGGAGAAGGGCTGGAGCTACCTTCCCACCCTCCTCCTCTCTACTCCAGCTGGACTCAAGCGTGTCCTGCACCCTGAAGCAGGGAGTTTAGTACACCTGCTGACATTTTTACCACCATTAATTCGAATAAATGTGGATATACTTGCTGTCTGTACCCATTTAGTCTTTCTCTGAATCTTGATGTATTTTGCCCTTTGGGAATTCCTGTGGCTTGTTCATTTCATGTTGTAGAGGAAAATAAATTACAGGAAAAAAGACTTTTTGCAGCTTAAAATTTCCTTTCACCTGTGTCCCTGTCCTGGTCCAATAAGAGAGAACCTTTTGTCATTTTCTATACTCCCATCATGTCTTCCAATTGATTTCCCAGGCTTTCAAAGTGGTAAATTCCCTCACATAAGAGCCATCCTCTGCCTCACTTGCAGTCAGGTGTGAGTCAGAGTCCAGTTTTCCTTTGTTTTACATTTTTTCTTAGTGGCACTGCTTAAAAATCTTGTTCCCTGCCCCAGTCACAAGACATGTAAAGTCCCACCTTTTCAGAAATCTTTTAAATGCATGGATGGGTTTTGCATAGAGTATGACCTAAAAAAAGGAAATATTTAGGTCACAAAAGCTTATGTTGGTATGGGAAGCAAGTGAAAGGAGGCCAGCAGAAAAGGGTAGGGAGGAGGAGGTGCTGGTGTTGAAATGGGTACTCCTGCAGCCATCCCTACCTTTGCACAGCTCCTCTTGTGTTTACTTGCCCCACAAAGTGCCTTGGGTTGCAAGACAGATCTGACCCCTTGGTCCTGTGAAGGTAGGAAGGATGAAGCTTGGAGGAAGAAGCTGGAGGAAGGCTGTGACACACTCCAGGCTGGCGGCGATGTTCGAATTGGGATGAGGTGTCCCAGAGAGGCCAGTATCCAAGGTGCAAAGCCCAGGTAGGGCAGTGGGAGCAGATGATGACTCAGTTCTTGCAGGGCAGGAGGTGGACAGGATGGTGACTTCTGGGTGGTGGACGTTCTACAGGTAAACAGCATCACAGAACTGCAAGGAAATAACAGGATTTGGTGTTGTTCTCATTCTCTGTCCTTCTCTTCCAGAGAGAGGACAAGGTTTGATTGGCTTTGGGGTCTCCTTCCTTTCTTCCATGACCATCATAAGCCATTCTAGGCTTTGATCTCCAAAGTTGTCCAGACAGCAGCAGCATCCCCTTCCTTATCCAGGATGCCTGTTGCCCCGACTGCTACTGCACCTGAGGCAGAGGCTTTCTCTGGACTGTTGGGGGACGTGCATCTCACTTATGCCTTCTACAGTGGACAATTTTCCTCTCCCAAACACCATGTATTGAATTTCACCTTCACTCTGCTACTGTCGCATGAGAGCACATGGACAGCAGTGCTCCAGTGCAACAGTGCTCCAGGTGGAGCCAAGCAGTGCTGAGTTGAGGAAGAAAAAGCTGGATAATAAATAAATATATATTATTTATATAAAAATAGATATAATATATAATAATAAATTAATATGTGCAAGATATTTAAATAAATAAATAAATATGTACAGGAGTACAGACAGGTGGGTAAATGAACAAAGTGCTGCCAAACCACAGAGCTATAACTTTCATTTACTTCTCATGGAGATTTCCCCACCTCAAGTGCAGAGAAGAAAACAGCCTCTGGCTCACAGGTGAACACACTGCTCAGGAGACTGTTATTCCACCCTCAATATAATGAGTCAGCGTGTTTACACAGTTAAACTATTAAGATATTTTTATTCCTCAAACTCTCAAAGCTTCTCCAATTAGCCCCCAGCAACTTTAGGTTTGGCGCTGTTAACATGAATCAGAGACTCATTTCTGTGCAATTGCTTGTCCTGGTTGTTGGCCACGTTGGACTGGTTTGGGTGTGCCTGGGATAGCTCTGGAAGTCAACTGCAGGCTCAAGTCCTGAGGCAGCTTCCCCTGCCCACCTGCAGTAACCACGGGTGATGCTGTTCCTAGCATGGACCTAGCAAAGGGCCCTACTGAAGCAGCAGAAAGCATTTTGGGGACCCACCAGAGTGTCCCAGGAAACACACGGTGACTGGGAACAGCCCGAAGGTGGCACCAATAGAAACATGAAGGCTCTGGCATTTGATCTGGGTGGCTTCAGCGAGAGGTCTTAATTACCTGGGATTATTCCTTGTTTTTTCCAGGGTTTGGGCTTCCTCTTCCAAGCTCCTCTGCTGCTTGTAGTGACAGGCTGTCATGCAGGTACCAGCAGATCTACATCGAAACAATGTGCAGCTGCTTTGCTGGAGCCAGGTGGGTTTAATGCAGCACAGGATCCCAGGATCTGGCCCAGAGGGCCCAGTGCAAGTTCAGCCTGGGACCAGCAGCAGCCCCCAGCATCCCTGGAGTTTCCCCCCATGGGCATCATGCATTGCAATGAAGACAAGCTCTCCCCTACACATGGCTGGGATGCTGGGGCTGAAGAAGGGGGATTTCTCTCCTTGAGCCCAGAGGAGTTTGCACTTGAGGACTCACTGTCCTTGAGCCCAGAGGAGTTTGCACTTGAGGACAAGCACATAGTCTGTTCGCTGGTGTCGCACGGGGGGGCAGATGAGGAACCAGGATATAGTCCTCCCCTCCATTCGTAGCTGCTATAGTGCCAGTGGGACAACAGTGTCACATGCTTTGCTTTTCTGTTACAAACAAGCCTGGAGGCACCTTCTTTAATTAATGTTTGTGTAGTCCTAGCAAAACGCTATGTAAATGCACTTGAAGCAACACATCCAGTTCAAGCACACCTGGGCACCAAAGGTCCCATTTGGTTTACACTCAGAGCTGGACACTTTAGATCTCCCCAGGCTATGGCCAATCTCAGATTGAGCTCTGGAAACTGGCACAACCAGTTCAGCATTTAGTTTCAAGTCCCCTAAGCCACAGTTTCCAGCGCTAGGCTGTCATTCAGCTGGTGGGAAGGATGCTGAAGGCAATCAGGCTGTGCCACTGATCGCTTTCAGAGCTCCGGCGTCCCAGTCTTGGTTCTAGCCAGGAGAGTCCGCACCCAAGCCTCAGCTGGTGGGAGTAAAAATTCAGATGATCACGAATTTGCTCCCACTGAACAGCAGTTTCCTTCAGCCACCGGCCAGACGAGAACCGTTTGGGAGGTGCTGGCAGCCTGCCCCGGGCACACGTGTGCAGGGCTGAGCAGCCTCTGGTCCATTCAGCTCGTTAATCTGCCCACACATGCCACATGCCCAGGAGCTCCCAGCTGCTTTGGTGCCTTGGCAAAGCTCCCACGTCCACCCTTCCCTCCCTCCTCCTCTCTAAGCACCTGCTTTCTGCGGCACGGGAGGGAGCGGAGACCCCTGCCTCTCCCCTGCCCTGCCCACCCCATCTTCATGTGCTGTGAGTCCCGCTCCCCAGACGTGTCTCCCCACTTGAAAGCAAGAAACAAAAGGGACCTGCCTCGAGCGTGTGTCGTGCATCCAGCTTGGGCATCTCCCCTGCCATTCCCACGCTCCTAAACCTTTGCCAGCCCTCCTGTGCTGTCCCACCAAGGACCTCAAAGTCATTCCCGACCGTGCTGCTCACGCTCCACATGGCCTCTCCTCCTCCTGGCTTGTGCAGCTGCTGGTGGAGGCCATCTTGCAAAGCACCAATTTGGGATGGGCTGTCATGGGAAGGAGCCAAAAATGCTGAGACTCACCCGGCTTGCCAGCCTCCGGGTGCCCAGCTACCCTCCCTGGCAGGGGTGGGCATCTTCGGGAGCAGTTCAAACTTCCCGAGGGCATCTATCCCACATAAATAAAATGCAAATACATGTTTAAAAAATTAAACGGCAGGGAGCTGGCAGGGGACCAGGCAGCATCTCTGTGTCAGCTCTCGCAGGACCCACAGCAGCATCACCGAGACAACAGCCATCCAAAGGAGGAGCAGCCAGACCCCTGCGAGAGCAGAACGGCAGCATCAGCCTGACCCGTGAGCCTCCAGGGGCTCCTTGGCTCTCAATAAGAATCAGCTTCTTACACACCACTTGCCTGCTTTTCCAAGACTCTCATCACCCATCTAAGTGGCTTCATGACTGATTTAAACTTTTCCAACAAACTAGTTGGGAGGTGAATGTTATCTCGTGAAAGAGATAAGGGCACATTGACTGAAATCACACAGAAAGCCTGCTATAAAAGAAGTAAGAGAATTTAAAGCTGCAGAGCCCTGCTTGTGTTCGTTAGTCGCAGACAGAGGCAGCTTTACTCCAGGTGGGAGTGCACCTGAACCCCCTACAAGCCATTTCTCACCTGGAGCCCGTTAGGAGACTGTCTTTTTTAACCACCCTGTGGCTGTGGCAGAAATGAGAATATGAAGGTTGCTACCTGGTAGTAGTGTCATGTTTGCAATACTGACTTAAAATGAGGCTTCTAAAAATAAATGGGCTGGGAGAGTGGAGAAGGGATAAAAGGCAGTTGCATCCTTTGGAAAAACAGAAGTCTGAGTTTCTTGCGCATCTGGGATTTGGCTCAGGGGCCAAAGGCAATGTATTTGATCCCCTTTGCTTTGTTCATACCCACCAGTGTGAAAGCTGATGAGAGCTGAGGCTCAGCTTTTGCCTGCTGGTGCCTGAGGAGCATCCCCCTGTGGGTCTGGCTTTCAGCCCCAGCAGGCACAAAGACCTCACGCTGGATCTCAGCAGCTTCCTTGTCCAGCTGGCACAGGGGAAGCCCCGTGACTGCTGGCACCCCTCTGCTCGGTGCTTTCTGGCTGCAGGCAGCAGGAACAACAAGCACAACACATCCTCCAGCTGGAGGGAGGAATTCCTGACCCAAATGCATGCACCCTCCAACTTCTGGCTTGAGCAATATCTCGCTGCACTGGTGATGGGGATAACAACGTGGCAGGAAAAACTACGCTGGAAATAATGCGTGTGGGGTGGATTGAGAAGTGGTATAAGGAAGAAATGTTATGGTGAGGCAAATGAGACTCCAGGGAGAGGTCTCCTTCAGGTACCAGTGATCCAGCCAAGCACAGACTTCAATTTGTTCTTTGAAGAGAAATAAAGACACTGCTTCGCTCAGCCCATGGACAAAAGAGCCATGCTCACAGTGTACACTGCTGGGCATGAAGGCTCCCACTGGATTTTCTCTCCTGCAGCCCTGCTCCAGCACCTTGGCAACCCTAATGCACATTGAGTTTCTCGTATTCTCACTCAAAAGAAACCTGCAAATGTTTCTTGGAGCCTTATCTCCAAGGGCAGCAATCTAACACTTTTTTTTGTTATGGTTTTTTTTTTTTTAGTTAAGCAAGACTGACGGCTGGAAAAATACGTTTAAGTGAGCATTAAGAACTATTGATAAGGGTTTTGGAATGGATTCAGCTGGTGCAGACCGCAGCGTGCCCTGTGTGTACACAGGGTTTGAGCTGTATGAACAGCTGTGGATGGGAAGCAAACCCCTCCAGTCCTGGAGTGGGAAATGATTTGAGAGAGCAGTGAGGCCAAAACCCCAGTCCTTGCTGTTCAAAGACCAGCTAGCCAGTGGGACATATTCCAGAGCATTTGTTTAACAGTACCATGAGCTTTTTAAACTAGAATAAATCTTTGCTTGTAAATTGGTTCTGTGTTTGTACCGCTGTTTAGCAGTATGGCAGCCGTCCAGAGCCTGGGCAGCAGAAAGTCTTTGAGGAGGCAGAGCAATGTTATTTCTTCTGGATTTCCCCTCCCAACAAATTCTCCCTAGGAAACTCCCTCCGGGAAAGGGAGATCTCTGCCTCTAACTCCATTCTGATCTTCCCAGCATCCCAGCAACATCCAATATTACTCCAAGATTAGTCCTAAATTCACCCCCTAATTTCACATCGTCTGCCAAGGAATCCCATTAGGTGGTATTATTGGTACTCTTCTGGTCAGGTCCAGACTTAATTTTGGAAGTGCTAAGTCTCTGAGGGATTTAGGTCCCCTTACAGTATTTTTTAAAATCAGGTCATCTTTCCTATCACCACAGCTCCCAGTTTTTAAAAAGTAGGGAAAAGGCTTTGGCCATTTCCCCCTAAGCAGAAATGAAATGGGAAAACATGATCCCCAGAAGACGTCATCAAAACAGAGCAAAATTATTTCCTGAAGCATTCAGAAAATGGAAAAATGTTTCAATCCTTCCATGCCTAAGGAGTTTCTAAAACACAAAACGAAATAAAAGCCAGCTGACCACATGCCAAATTTGGACTATCTAGTTGTCTGCCCAAATCACCACCAACTGTAAAATACCCTTTTGTAAAGTATATTCTGCTCCGTAGAAACACTTGGTGCTCACCATCGCACAGCTGGAAGTCTCTGCTCAAGATGTGAGTGTTTTAGACCTGCTTTGGACCCAGCTCCAAGATTCAGCTCAGCCTAGAGCTGTTCTGCCACACGCTGTAGCACTGAAGAAGCTTGGCGAGGGGGACACCAGTTAAACCAGTTTGCAGTGGAGACGCAAGCCCCAGCGGCACCCTAGTCAGCCTCACCCTCCCGGCTGTATAAAGACCTTCACTTACATTTTTAGAAAGAACCACACTGCTGCTGCTCCAGACTGTTTGTTGCCCAATTCAGGTAATAGATTCATTTTGTTTACTCAAGATTAGAACCAGTCTCCAGGTTATTTAAAGGGAAAATAATACCTTTTGATTTTTTGTGGGGGTTTTTGTTTGTTTGGTTTTTTAAGGCTTTCTGCATGTGGACTTGGGGTGCTTGGGGCTGACATTTCAGAGATAGTCCCTCTCACCATCCCAGACTCTTCCAGAGCCCTGTGTTGTACTTACCTGTCCCTAATGCAGCCAATTTCTTAAGTGATGCAAAAAATTGTAGGATTTTGAGAAAATACCCACAACACACAGTCTGCAAACTTGTTATTCTCACTCATGGGAAGTGAACTGATTCCTTCCCTAAGAGAGAGACTTACAGTTTTCGTTCAAAACCACACTAAATGGGTGTCTTCCAGAGAATACCCTTGACATCTGGTTTTAAGCATGTGTTAATGAACAAGCCAATGGCTCCAAGCAAAGTCAGCTCCCAGAAGAATGTCTTAATCATTAACCATAAAATATGCCATTTCCCTGCAGTTTAGAAAGCAGGGCTGTAGATGGAGGTAATGTTAAAGGCCACCAGAATACGGGCACAGTCCTAGAGTGCCTGGGAGAGCAGTGAACAGGGACCACTCATAGCCCACCCATCCATTGCTTTCAGCCCCTAAAGGTGTTTTTCTCCCTCCAGCTACTGATCTTCAGTGAGGACAGGACTGGATTCTGACTTTACCCATCCCACGAGGACTTTGGTTTGGTGTCTTTCCTACTCAAAAAAAGGTTTGTCACCTGTATTCCTCTTACCATCCCCTTTTAACAAAGAAGCATACTGAGATAGATGAGCAGGTCTGAAGTTCAGGGGGCTTTCAGATCTGCCCTCGCCTCGGTTTTACACACACAATGAGCTCATAAAAACTCATGAAGTTTTTAATCAAGACATATCCAAGCTCACTTGTTTCTAATATTTATGTATTAAAAGATTCAAGTGCCAGCTAGCTACATTTTGGTGATTCTGGAAGGCAGAGCTTGCTTTGATTTTCTTAAGGCCGAGGACAAGGAAGCCAACAAGAACTGGAAGCCCACATGCAGGTGATTTGCCTTGCAATGACACTGTCCCAGGGGCTGATCATCTCCCAGCATCTCTATCAGCTGCCCCACGAACAGCCTGCCCTCCAGTCGATGGCTCCTACTGCACACACAGACTATTTGCTTTCAAATACTGAAGCCAAAATTAGTTGCTGAAAAGGACATCCAGGACCTGAATGGCCTGGAAATAGAGGGGTTTTTTAATACTTGTGTTTGTGTGTACACAGGACACATGGAGCCAGATCTGCAAACAAACTGGTGCCATCAACTGAAAGGACCTGAGGTTTCCAGCAGCAGGAAGGGAAAACTGGCACTGAACAAAAAGCAAAGTCTGCGGCCATCACCAGGCACACAGGAGATCAATGAAGACCAGATTTGGGTTACTGGGCCAAAAATGTTCTCTGTCTTTTCTCATCTGTTTGCAGAGCTTCTGAAGTCCTTTCCCCACACCTTAATGCAGAATCAAAAAAACTTTCTCCCAGACACAGGAGGCAGGGCTGAATGGCATCTCAGTAACTAGTCAGTGGTGGCAGTCTTCGTGGAAATGCTGATATAGTAAAAATACAGATGCATTAATCAAAAGGGCAGCGATGGGCATATAGTCTTCTGTTCTGTGTTGGTGGGAGGTAAAGGTTAAGCCAAGAAATCTGTAATTTAGCTAGGAGTTGAGGAGAGAGCTCTATAAAAATAACCTTTCCCCTTCTGAGTGGCATCCTCATATTCTGTGGTGGGGTTAGAAATCCTACACAAAGGGCAGTTTGTATTTGAACTGCCTGTTCCTGTGACTCGGTCCTTCATTCTTCAGGGAGGACGTAGAGAAAAGCACTGAATTCTCTCACAGTGACTCAAAAGCAGCCAGGAACTCTAGGCAGAGCTTAAGCTCAAAGATTCCCCTGGGGAAGGGGCAGAGTCAGGATGGGCAAAGCTATGTTGCAATTTCTGTGACAAAAAAAGTGTAAATAAGTTATTGACCCACTGAACTCCAGCAACCAAGCTCCAACAACACTGAGCTCTACTAGTTCCCAAATCCTGCTCCCTCAGGTCAGGTTCTGTTGAGCATCAGTTATAGCAACTAAAATAGTTTCTTTAAGCATCACCATCCACTGCTGCTTCAGCTGGAAGCATACCAAGATCTACAAGACCATCTCTAGGCTCTGTTGACTTACTGAAGATAGGTTTTTGAAGCCCATGCTTCCTACATCTCCTGCCAGGGCCTTTACAGCTTTACACGTGTACCTTGAATCCCAACACATCAACACATTCTACTTCTCAGAGGTCAGCAAGCTCATACTCGCACAGCATTCCATTTTGCCAGAGACTATATGGTGATGCAATAATAGCAGCATTCCAAAATAAAGCTAGTTTGATGCATGCACGTTGCCAGGTTTACATTGTTCTACCACTGAAGGAATCTGTGACGCACAAGTACACTGGAGCTAAGGTTACTCCTAGAGTAAAATACTCAGCAAAAACAGAAAGTAAATGTCCGACAGATTTGGTTACATTCCTGTCAAGACTTCTGGCACCTTTCACAGTTCAGAGGTGGCTTAAACTTGACATGAGAAGGTTCTCAAGGCAGTGTTATTGTGCTGAGGGTAAGAGTGCTAAAACATGTCTGCTGCCCAGTACAAACGCATACTGGAAATGGAGATGAGTCCAACTAAAGAACATATATCCAGAGACTTCAACCCATAGTTGAGCTCTGAATGCTCAAGTCTCTCCCACACATGATGATTAAAAGGGGACATTACCAAGAAGCATGAGATCAGAGATATGTTCTTTTCAAGTGTTAAACCTATGATTTCAGTGTTTGTTAGTTTCTTTGGATTCTGTACTACCACATTGAGCAGTTTGGGTGTCTGAAGATAGCAAAGACACTGGCATCCCCTTCCTGAGAGCCTTCTTGTCTAGAACATCTTTGCTCCAAACCCCCACTCCAGCATCCCGGGTTCATTTAAAAACCACTCTCTTTAGTCTCCAGCACTACGTAGTGCAAAGCTCAAAGGCCAGGAGCTGTGAAGCATCCAGGCAGAAGCAGAAGTGGCATGAGCTGGAGATGGGGGAACCGCTTCCCTGGAAGGTCCACACTGCTGTGCTGCTGCCTCGCTCTGGCACTGAGCATCAACCCATGGTGGCTTGGAGGGGCTCCAAAGAGCAAGGCCTTGAGGATGCCCAATGAGAACACAGGACCTGTGCAACAGGGACATTTGTACAACCACTAGTTACGATGACTCCAGTTTTGTCTGTCTTTTTTGCCCCTTCTCCTTTTTGGGTCTTTACTTGCTTAGGAAGTGAGAACACAAGTCATAACACAAACAGTGTTTTCAAATGTAATGCAGTTGGAGCATGCCACCATGGAAACTGCTGCTTAGGTATGATTTAATATTTTTATTTTGTTCTCTTTTGGTTAAGTTGAATGGTAGAAAGGACCATAACCATGATATCCACCTGCTTATCATAAAATATTGTTACCTGTTACTCAGGACTTTTATCGATATACAAATGCATATGTATATAAATATTTATAAATAAACCTAGCAAGAATTATATTAAAAAAATCAAAACTAGTTGCAGCAGAAAGCAAAACAAATGAAGCTGTTATGGAAAACTTTTGTTTTACTTTAGGTTGTTCACACTTTTAAACTGGAATGAAAAGTGAATTTAAACCTTTAGTTTGAGTCTTCACCCAAAACATGTAAATGAACATCAATGAATGGTTTAATGTATTTTATTCCTAAAGAGAAACCAGTATTTTTCCAAACAACTCTACTAAGGGATTTATGAAATAACCATTTTTCATTACAGCTGTAGCCTTCTAATTAGACTTTCATTCTAAGCTGAATTTTTAAGCCCTTCAGACCTGAGACGTTATACACAATCATCTATAATCTCTTCCTGAGGAAATTATTGTATTATTTAGTACTCTTTGTGTTGGGTAATTACAGCAGGCTTCCTTCCTCCTTTCCATTCCTCCTTCTCTTTATTTACACCTGCAACAGGCTCATGGGTACAGTCTCTGCCACCTACCCAGCCTATCCCACCTACCCAGCCTATCCCGATCCAGTGAGATGCATCAAGAAGAGAGAACATGGGCTCAGGAAGATTGGGGTTTTTAACAGAAGCTGCAACACCCTTTCCTTCAGTATAGATAGTCGAGACAAGTACACACAGCAGCTTCCTCACAGGCTGTAGAAGGAAATGCAATGGCAGGGAGAAAAAAAAACACATGCAGAGGAAGTGCCAAGTTTCTGGGTGGCAGGCACCAGAGCAGAGGTCAGCAAATGTTTGAGATGATTGCAGGCAGGGCTTTTTCTTTACCCAAGCAGAGGTTAAGTGTCCATCTAGGAGGGAAGGTCTCTGTCTCCACGCCAGGATGCAGGAAAGTAGTAATATTTTGACACTCTTCAAGGCGGTACCCTTTCGGCTCTGCTATTTTCCTGACTTGGTAGGAACTGGGACCTTCTCAGGGATGCTTTCAAAGGATGCCAGAGCTCCTGAGCTCTACTGTGTGCCATTTAAATTCTGCCACTGGGCCACTTGAGACTGCAGTTGCCAGCCCTGACTTTATAGCACCTCAAAAGTTTGAAAATTAGGAAGGATGGCTGATTCCCGAGTCATATTCTACTTCCATAAGGGAACAATGAATAAAAGTATTCATTCCTTAGGACTGGCAGCAGAGGCAACATTTGTAAGAGTTTCTGAGAAAATATTTAGTCCAGCACATCCAGGACTGGGATGCAACTGCTGTGTGCTCCTCCTGGCTCTGCCCGAGACCACCTGTGACCTGTAACAAATCCCATCACCTCCACTTGCCCTCCTGCCTTTTCTAACGCCATTCCTCAGACAAGTACTTCAGTGCTGCACCACTATAAGGCTCAAACCAACTCCTGGTCAGAACACTTTCTTCTATGGCAGGGTTCAATGTAGATTGGCAGATTGGACTGCATTCAGACGTCATTGCCTGATCCCTGTTTAATCAGACTGGCACTTACAAATCATATATACACACATACACAGCTTTGTTTGCACATTAGAACACAATTGCACTTAATGCTGAGTCAGTAGGAACCCTGCATACTTTAAAAATGGAAGCCATAAAAAAGTGAATTTCACATTAGGAAAGAACAAGTTGCCTATTTGCTGTGACCAGCTTTGTTGCCTAGGTACCAAGCACAGTAGCTCCTTTTTGCTCCCTGCCAAGGCTCTGTAAGTGCACACTGTATTTTATTTCAGTTCAGAACCATTACAGCTATTTATTCATCTCTGGTGAAATGCTCCATTTGCTGCTTCACACAGACCCAGGCTGGCATCAGAGACAATCCTGCCTGCATGTTGAAGGAGCTTGCCCAAGGCTGCTTCAAGAATCTTTCAAGAGAGGATTTAAGTTCTTGAAAGCCTTATTGTCTCTGTGAGGCACAGCAAACAGCACTTCTTCCTCCTACCTGTTTTTCTGTGCTGTGCTGACAGGCAGCTCCCTGTATCTCACCGGGATGGCTGAATTGTGGTGGAGAAACAGCAGCAGGGCCTGTTGACTTCTGGCTGCTGGGCTTGTGGTTTTACTAAGACTAAACAGCTGCGATAACTTGCCAAGGATGTGGGTTGCAGAGAAGACAAACTGGTATCTTGAGGCATCAGCAGGTTCAGTCACTGATTTAACACAGCATCACTCATCCGCTGAGCCTCAGGAGCACACAGCATTGCACTTGTGAAGCACAATACGTAAACCCAGAGGTGCTGGCACATGGAATAAGTCCATTTCCTTCATTCTGGAAATTAATTTGTTTGCTCTCTCCTTTTTGCAAGTCAGAGGAGGCATTCTTAAATTCCCATTTTTATAGACTCTTGCAGAATTAAGCCAGATTCTTTCCTTCCCATCATCATGCCTAAGAAATCCAGCTCATTCCATTTAAGCTGTAGTGCAACATTAGCCAAGTTAATAGAAAGAAAAAAGGGCAGAAATTCATACTGATATGAGCAGATTGAGACATGCAGACAAAGTTGCTCTGTAAAGTATCATTTTCAGATTACTACTTTTCAGAACACTATGGCACCTCAAATTCTTCCTGTTAGCATCTTCAGCACTGAGGAACGGGGATTTCCCAAGGTGGCTTCTGACCCTGGAGCAAAGAAGCCTGGCAGTAGAAAACCAACACAAGTCTCCAAAAGTAACTGGTAAAAACATTTGTAATCTCAGCTTCTTCCCACTATGGCAAATAACTGTGTATTTGGTTGAAAGACCAAGAGTCACAATCCACTAAGCACAAAGGCTGCTCTTGCTTTTCACTGCTGTTGCTCCACGCAGCGTGTGTTTCCTGACACAGGACCCACACAGGCAATTAGCACCAAGCACGCGTGGGCAGGGGAGAGACTTTGCTCCGGCAGAGGAGTAGCTGTGTGCTTGCACCCTGCCCACCCTCCACTGTTGGCCAAGACCCTTTGAGCTGCCAGACCCTTTTCTTTGTTCTGCCATATAGAATTGGTCCTTCCAAACTAATAAAATGTGATTATAGATTGCAGAACTAATAGTTTTACAAGGAGGGAGGCGTTTGATGCTCAGTCTCTTGCACCAGAATCAAGTATTTGAAAAAAAAAAACACTTGCAGGTACTAAAATCTGCCTCCTCCCTCTTTCTTCTCAAATATTCTTAAGTGTCTAACTAGGGAGGCTGACACAGTATTTCACAATAAGGAGTATTCAGTTACAAGCACCCTAGAACAGAAGAGAAACACTAGCATCTCGCTTTGGTATTGCACAAGATCTGAGGACGGATATAACAGATTTGTCTTCCATGAGACACCAGAACAAAGTCTGTTACAGCAGCACAGAAACTACTCCTAAAGCTTTTAACTTCTACATACGAGCACATATATACCACCACATGAGAAACCTACACACATTGCCTCATGACTTATACCACTCAAAGGAATTACACTAGCAATTAGCATACATTGCTGGATTACCTTTATATTGCAACTTTGTCCAAGCAATGCCAGATTAGTAGACAATCAAGGCAGACCTTGTAGCCATACCAGTTTGATGCTCTGTCCTAATCCATGCATTGAGGTCCAGCTGTGCTTCTACTTGGTGGATCTCTCCCTGGAGCAGAGGAGTTGCTATCAGAACTTCTCCCCTGCAGCAGCAGTGAAGGGCAGGGCTTGAAACAAACTTGCTCCTTAATTATCAAACAGCAACTCTGAAAAGAATAGTCTCATTCTATTTAGTGGCATCACCATAAGCAAGATGTTTAATTTATGAATAGTTAGTATCCATTTCAGACCATAAAGAACTCTTTTCCAGTTTAAAGATCACAGTTGTGCAGGGTTAGATACTTAACAAGCTGTAGTGGGACATTTTACCCAAAGTCTGAGCATTCAGATTTTTATGTTGTGAGCTGCCTTTATGAAAGCCAAAGCAGACTGACCATAAGTATTTTGAAGTTAAAGATCTAAGAAATAACTACATTTATACTAAGTCTTGTGAATATGGCTTTATGAGATAATATCCCATTGCAGAAGTGCCAATACATTTAAGCAGCTGCTTGGTCAGCTTTATGATTCAAAGATTATGAGCAAAAAAAAACTGCTCCAGTTCCTGTCTGTAGACTACAAGTTCTCAAAGAAAACTTAAATAAAAAAAAAAATCACACCAGGAAAAGAGTAAGCATTGATCTCTGCTTGTTTTGACTTACCCCACTAAGCCCACCACACAACATGGGGAAATTCTACCTTCTTTAAAGCAAATTTACATTACAAAAGAGAGCAGTGGGAGCAGAGCAGCTTGGCTTTTCTTAGGGCCTTTCCTCCCCTCCCTCTCAGCAATCACAGCAGTAATGCTGGAAAACAGCTGCAGTTCTGGGACTCACCTGAACCAGTCTGTTTCTTCTCAGAATTTGTTTAACAAGAGCTATCTCAGCCCTAAGAAAGGGCTTCCCCTCTGATGTAACCTTTTATGACAGTTAATGCTATTGTGACTGAGTCTCCCTTTTTGGTTTTGAGAAGCATGAAATGGATGAATCAAAGGACTCCACAGGCTTCTTGAGAAGTTGAACTTACCCATGGGATTGTTACAGAATCAGGACACCTATTACCTATCAGTCCTTTCCAGCCAGCTGCAAAGCATCATCCCACTGCCATTCCCACTGGGTTTACTGTGTGCCTGTTATATGAAGTCTTCAATAACCTACAGAAATTATCTGGCTATTCATACTATAAATACATTATCTCACATGCCAGTAAAACTCAATGTATGCTGGTAACTCTTATCTTTGTTTTTAGGGTAATTAAGAGGACCACCACAGTAAACTGTTTAAACCTAAACCTTTTCCCACCTTTCAAACTACAGATTTTATAACTGATCTTTTGTCTACTTTTCATCACTTGCTTTAACTGCCTTTCTCCCCCACGCTTTCTATTAGCATGCAGTTCTACAACAAATGCTAGATGCATTTAAGTAGAAGGTATATCCCATAGCATTGAACATAAAGCTTAAATTAGCCTGCCTTTGAAGACAAGCAAGAAAGTATGCCCAGCATAGATTAAGGCCAAAACCAGCATCTATTTTATCCCTCAGATACAACAGACTGAAGAACTATGATGTTTTTAAGCGCTTTATATTTATTATAAAGTATTAATAACTGAGTGTATGGAAAAATGATTCTCTATACTAGAGAATAAAATGACAGCTTTTACAAGTTATGCTATACAGTACATCAAACGCTGCACATTTCAGCTGCTTGAAATAGTATTTGCTATACAAGTGAAAAAGGGTAGACTTAGAACTTTATTATTTATAATACAGTGTGTTAGAAAGCACAAACAAATAACATTCAAAATAAACAAGTTCTCAAAAACCTAAAGAAATCTTTTGATGACATGTACACAGATTATACTCAAGTTTCAATATACAGGTTATTGTTCCCCACAAGATGCTCCACTTTACTGGATTGCTGGAACCAGATGAAAACTGAACATGCACCTCCCAAGCCACATAAGCATTGGATGGGCAGAACCGCCATTTTCTCAAGTGTTCTCCACAGTCTTTGGCTCTACTATTTCTTACAGCCATACACTGTGGCAACACAAGAGATAGGCTCCAGTTACAAGTATTATCAATGCCAATCCAGTTATTTGGGGAGTCGCTAGAGCAATTCAAGGCACTCTTCCCAGTGCTGCCAGCCCACAGAACCCCCTGTGCAGGACACAGCATTTTGAGAGAACCAGGCTGGGCTGAAGCATGTTCTTGAAGGACATGGAATGAACAGTTCAAGACAAACTCCTTCAGAATGGCCAGTTCAAAGTTCATTCATACTTCACAGGCACACCAGCTGAAGAGAAACATTCATGTATATGTAGATACCACTTTAAAGCATAGCGCTTCAATGTTTAGTTGCTTTATGGTTAAAGTGGTGTAACTTATCAGCAGCTTTGAAGATAGTGTTCATGGAGCATGTTGAACCTACTCTCACAGTAAGATTTTAAGCCTACTTCACAGTTTGACAGTTGTCTCCACTTAACCTTCTCATTAAGAGAGTGTCTACAATGAATCATCTTTTACAACTGTTCCACTTACAACATAAGCCATAATGCCAACACCCCCCTAGAAAATGTACTCACAGTAACACTGTTTGCTCTGATGCATGTGGTATTGACACTTAATTGTAAGCTTCTCCCATAATATAAAATACCTTATGGAGCAAAAGGATTTAAAGATATTGCACTGTTGTATATTTTTGTATTTTACTTTTGCCTCCCAATCTCATTCCAAGTATTTATGAAACTGTAAACAAGTCATTTTTATACAGTCTTCAGTACTGTACACCAGTGTTCCAAGGAACTGGAATTCAGTGACACCTTCGTTAGAGATACAGTAGCCTAAGCACAGTGTAAATTCTGTCCAGCTGCCCTCTTTGTACAGTAACCAACAGGCCACTCCCACATTCACACCTTCAGCTTCCTCTTCTGATCGAAGTATGCATCAAATCTGGATAACGCATATTCCTGGAGAAATAAAGGACATTCAGTACTCAATGCAGTAAACACAGCTGCATTTGCTTACTGGGGATAGGAAAGCATAATGAAGGCATTATCTGTGTTACCTTCCAAATCCAGTATCTCATTGCATTAATTAGCTCTACTTGGAAAGGATAATCCCTCCAGAGGTGTTCTGGCCTCTTAAAATTTCCTCCAACCTTATTTCAACTCTAACACTGTTGGCTGCTGCCAGCATATCAGAAAAAAACACCAAAGCCCAGGAACTAAAAAAAAGTGAGAATTTCACTAAAAAGGATAGCTTCTGCAACACTTCCTGCAGGATACTCAGTGTACCTGAAAGTTATATCACTTACAGTATACTGAGCATGCATTAAGAGTTAGACTGATTGTTTCTCAAGTACAACAAGCTACCTGGCACTGAAACTGCTGCATACTGAATATCAAGATGTTGTTACACATGCACTCTGGCAACTCAATTTCCAATTTCACACTTGCTGCATGCTAGCTTCCCTCTTGCACAGGATCTCTCACTGCAGAATGGCTTCACTGCAAGGCACCATCCCACTGCAAGGCCTGACACAAAGCTACAGTCTCTCAATGTAACAACAGGAAGAATTTCTGAAGTTTTTTCAATTTTTGCTGATCTGTACATTCTTAAGAAAAGAGCACAAACTAATAACAAATTGAGTTTTTTAAGTTTTACTTCACCTGTAAGATACTAGTTCCTGTGAGAGGCTATTTACTTTCTGATAGTGCACCACATGTTACTTAAGAGTATACATTTGTAACTACCTGAGACTATGATGAAATAACTTACCAGGTAACCAAACTCAATGGATGAGATCTTTGCTTGTATAATAGACCACAGACCCCAGAAGAAGTGTGATGCAAGGGCAAACCTGAAATTACAAGGCCATGTTCGTTGAAATACTCATCTAAGTCACAACACCTTCTTTCAATATCCTGTTAGAATAGTATTCCCTAGTTTGGGGATGTCCATGCCTTTTCTTCAAGTATGACTATGAAAATAATTCCATTAGCTTACTCATGGAATAGTATTTTGTCTACTCAACTAATACTAAATACCACACATCTAAAGGATATGATGGACTGACTTTTCTTTGCCACATAAAAATCACTTGGGAGTCTCTCTTGGCTGAAGTTTCTCCAGCAAGTGACATATACACGTATAGGTGGAAGTTTCAAGATACAGTTGTGAAAGACAATTTACCTGTTAACTTCTATCAACATTTCTTCTTCTAGTTTGGACTTTTCTTCATTACTCAGATTTTCAAAGCCATCATGGAATGCAGACAGGTAACTAGAGATAAAATGAAGCTGGAAGGCAAGTAAGCAGAGTTACAATTCTTCATCTCAAGACATATTTGCTTCTTTCAGAACAAGACAGGACTTGTAACAAGTTGTCATTTATTTTTTCCAAACATATACAGTGCTGGAATTAACTAAGATAAACAGTGGTTTTACTAATTGTTTGGAGGTCTGGTTTAAGAAAAGCCCAATATTAGGACAACCGATGACATTTTGCTACTGACAACTAATTTCACAGCTGCAGACAACAACTACCAGACTTCATGGTAGACAGCTACATAAACACATAGTAAATATTCTATCCTCAATAGCTATTATGAAGTTTCTATTATTTTTAAAGCAAAGATAATTGGTATTGCAGAAAGTGGAAGTCATGGATGAAAGGTCTTGGGACAAAGTAGAGTCTAAAACAGAATTTAAAGAAAGAGTTAAGGTTTGAAGACTCTGAACACTGGAATTTTATTAATTCACTGGCATTTTATTAGATATGTTTTAGGTACCTACCTGTTGCTTCTTTGAAGGATATTTAAGAACACTAGCTCTGAAGAACGGGTATTTCTCATATGTGTAATCATACATCCATTCACAGAAGTGATTTCCGATGTCAAATCCTCTGAAAACAAGATAAAGGATGCTAGTATGCAAGTATTGATGTACTCAATCTTGTTTTGCTTAAGTAAACCTAAAATCAACTTTAAAAGCACAAGGCTACTTAAAGCTTACAGTACTCCTGCTAACAGAAGTAGAGAATTGATGACTACAATACAACTTTTTTGCAAGTTATTAAAATAAATTAGTAAAGATGGTCAGTTAAGAATGCAAGCTACCAGCTACATGAAAACACTAGATATTGCTGCTAAGTTTTATACAAAGGAAAACAGTTAAGGTACTTCAGTACACACTACATCTCAGCATGAAGTCAGACATCTCTAATGCTAGCATTATTGTATGCAAAGAGGTCAAAGTGTTTAACATATCCCACTTGCTGTACATATGCATGTACACAATATACCATTTTCCTTATCTCCCCACTAGAAAGAAATTCTGACATGTAAGCAAAAAGCCATTTGTGCATAAACAATGCCTCTAGTCTGGACAACCAGCAACTTTCTCTCTGCTGTATGCCTATACTCAAAAGCATTGGGACCAGGGCTGTTTTGACTAGTTATATTTAGCTGTACCCCAGCTAATAGAGCAGAACACAATTCACTGGAATAAACAGATAATCAGCAGTGAAGCACTTGTTCTCATAGTAACATGTGGAAAGTAATACACCTTTCTGTTGAATAGAAAAATATAGTGATTTACCGGTAATTATAGCTGCTGTATTCGAAGTCAATGAGCATCAGCTTTTGGTTTTCTGAATTCTCCCTGCCTTCCAGAAGCAAGATATTACCTGAAAATTTTAAGATGATACAGCATATTCAATAAATTCCCAGGAAAATCACAAAAAAGCGATACTCTATCTTACGAAACATTGTTCAGATAATCCCAGTTATCCCTTACATCTGCACAGAAGAATGACAGTAATAGCAACGTTGTACTGGCTGTCCATCAGCTCATTGAACAGTGAGATATATACTATAAACCTTGTAAAGCTGAAAGCAATAAAAGTTTTCTTCTGCACAGACACAGGTTGATTTGTTCTCTCAAGGGTCCTGCTTCTCCAGGGTTTAGCTTGCACCTAATTCAGGAAACACTGTCAGCCTTAGCAGTCCTTGCTGAATTGTTTCTGTCCACAGCTTGAGATCCAAATTATGCAACATCTCTCATACCTGCATAGCACCATCATTGATCACATGCTTGGGACAGGAGTTGCTTTTCAGCAGCCTGAAAGCCCGAAGGATCACCCTGCTGTCCTAATACGTGGCACAATCAGTGCCTATAGAAAAGCTCAGCCTAACAGGGAGACTGTTTTATCTGTCATTCAATTTACTTTTGTCACTGTAATTCATGGGAAAAACCATCAGCTCTGCCTTTGTCAGGTGCCAGCAAGTAAATTTAGAGTCATTTCAACTTCTGCAATAGTTTGTCCCCTCTCCACAGGTACATCTGTTCTAGATGCCATATCCTTGCACCAATATAACAAGCACAGTATTCATGCCCTTCACCCCTGCTTTGGAAACATAGGTTCCAAAGCTTGCCCCAGCCCTATCATGCTTTAACTCCTTCAGTACCACATCTTGCCACACCAGCAGTGAGATCTCAAACTCCGAGTTAACTCTTTAGATCTCAGATCAATGGCTTTTCCCCCTTGTGCTGCCTACCCTTATGTACCTGTCCTTCAGGGCAAGGCTCTTCCAGGCCAATTCTTCAGCCCCAGCTAACAAGACTGGGACTTCCAAGAACACAACAGCCCTGCATATGGTCCTAGTACAGCATCCTTCCAGCTCAGCCCAGCTTACCCACTGTACAGATGACGGGAAACACTAATGCCTCACACTTTCAGCCCTGTCTCTTTTTCATCTCTTTAGAGAACTGGCTCAGAGAAGTTCTTATTCTCTCCATGACTCCCAGAGAGAGCATGCACACAGGTAGACAGGGTTTTCCTAATGTTTCTTCCCAGTAAAAGCTGAGTCAAACTAGCCTAGTCTCTATTTTCACCATTCACCTTACTTTTTCAGTATCTTTCTTTTAAAAGGATTAAAGTATACCCTATCCCAATCATGTACATTGCAGGCAGTTAAAAAAGGTACAGTCCTAACAGAAAACACCTAAGGCTCCCATCACTAATTGATCTGTACTAACAGAGCATGTATACATGCCTGGCTTGATTTAGTTATGATACTAGATATTCTCTTAATTAGCCCAAAGGATTACTGAAGGCAATGCACTTTGCTTTCCAGCTGCTGCACTCAGAGTGCACAGGCTGCTGCTTCAGGTCAGCTGCCAGGACAGTACCTTGATAACATGACAACCTCTCAGAAAGCAAACAAGTGACAGAAAAGGCTTAATACTGCATCACTGAACAGGGTCATGAAATATTAGCAGCTTACCTTCTTGACAGTCATTGTGGCAAAATACAACTGGTGATGAAGTAGCTTCAAGCATAGCTCTAGAAAATAACAGTATAGGATGTTGTAAGAAAAAAGTCACTAATTTCAGCTCCACTTCCAAGTAAAGAATAGATTTTTTGGTAATAATTTAAGCACTATTCATTTATAGCAATACTATTTTCTCAATTAGGAGCCCAAGATCAGGACAACAAAGTTGGACTTAACTGATCAGCAAGTCACATCAGTAACTGACCATATTAACTTGTAGTCCTATGTGACTTAGGTTGGTTACAGAACCAAAAAACATTCCCCAACTTGTAACGTAAAACAAATGTAGGGTATTCCACTATATAATGTGTTAGAACAAGTATACAACTTCCAATCTGCGCAATTTCAATCTGAAGACAGCGATAGACAAAACAGGCCTACCTCAGATTTTTCATTTCCTGGGGCAGATTGTAACTGAGGAGTTTGTTCAGCTTCCTACTTTTGGATTCTCTCGTAAATTTAATCCTCAGCACTTGATTTAGGTATCTGTTAAAAATAGAGACAATAGTACAGCATTCATGAGCAGAAGTTTATTAGTCTTCCCATAATAAGGTATCATTTAAAACCAAAATCAAAAAAGTTTAAAAAAGTTACTAAAGAAAATGTTACTATTCTTCAAGGTAATTTAAGCTCCTCAAGTAATCGTGAAACCAGTTTCTGGGTAGAGTGAGAGCTTGAGCTGTCAGGCATTCAGGAAGAATGATCTGCTTATCAGAATTACAAGTCACCTTTTTTCCATACTTTGAAGTACTGCATAACTTACTTTTCCATTGTTCCAAAAAGCCACTTTGGTTCTTTATTAAATGGCATTTTCATGCCATGAAATCTAGCCATCTTCTCAGCAATTTCAGCAGATATGTCAGGTAAGCTGAGTTCTTCAGTACTTAGTTTCCTGCTCTGTAATAAAACATAGTACTCTTGAAGTACAGTTAATCAATTACAAAAGTGTGATTAATTACAAACACTATCAACAGTCTCAACATACCATACTATAAAATACTTAGCATAGTACTTAAGCAATACCCTTTTTTTCATCCCAAATGAACTTATGAAATTACTATCTTTGGAAAAGCTGAGTTAGTCAGCCTAGCTTAATTATGACTTAATTCTCTGCTAGATCAAGACCTGGGGAGCATCACATCTCACACTAAGAATATCTTCAAAGAAGACTGGGTATAAATGTTTAAAAACATCAAAAGCATCTGCTCTTGTTGCTGTTAAAGGAAAGTGTTACTCCATAGTTTCCAATGCTATGCTCAGTATCTAATAGGCTTTTTATCTTCATTTATTAGTCTCTGCTACAGCTGAAGAGTTTTTAGATATCACTCCCTGGCAAGAGCTATAATTGGGCTCTCCAACACCCACTATAACTGTATCAAATTACAGCTAGCAATTACTCATGTTGCTAAGTATTCCATTCCCACATCTCTCTTTTCTGGGCAATCCCGATACCTTCTTGTCATGATCAATTAAAACAGCTACCAGCCCACTAACTAATCATGAACAGAACTTACAGGAATGAATTCCTCCAGTCTCCCTTGTGGAAAGATTCCATACAGCTTTGGGCCAAGAGCTCTCTCTGCAAGAATGGCAAACATAACACTTTCCAAAACCATGGCTTCTGCCCCCTACAAAAAGAAATAAAATTTAAGCATCAGTTGATACTTGCACAGAAAGTAACCCAGGTGTGCACAGCAGCTAAACCACTATTAAGTGAGGAATTTTAGGGTTGGCTTTAAAAAAAGAAGACTCAGCATTTTACTAATCAGTTTCTGACTAATAACTTGTAGAAAGCAAAATATTTGTATTGCTCCCAAGCTAACAAGTTTAAAGCTAGGGAGGAAAATTTGTATTACTTAACAGGTACCATTGGTGGGCCAGGTCAAAAGAAAACTATGCAAAAACCAAAACAACCTCTCCTTCCTAACCTGTGGGAACTCTGCAAATTCATTTCCTGAAGGAGTTTATCCTACTGAAGCACAGGAAGTATAAATATTATCCTTGGCTATTTTAACACACTTTGGAACACTGCCTCACAAAAGGACATTTTATCTATGCAAGTGAATGACTGAACTAACCAGTTTTTGATTTAGAAAAATCTTCGGATTTGCTTCCATTGAGTACATTTTAGGTCTTTCCTCTACCTTCTTTTAGATTAGAGCACCAAAAGAACTTCTAACAGTAATGCTCAATTGAGGACAAATATAATGACAGCTCTGGAATAACATCTATATATCTCAGGCACAAAAGCTTCTCCTTCATAATACCTGACAGACATGTTACCAAGTCTCTACTCCATATGCTGCTGTCAAGTACAGGCATGGAAATAAACTAGTTAAAGGACATTATAATATTCTACAGGATACTTCAAACGGATACCAAACAAATCTAGTATCTAACTCTTCAGTTAAATATTCACCTGATTACTTTTATAAAGGACTAAGCATTTGAACTTAAGGTAAATTATGTACCTCAATGCCTTCAAATTCTTTGCAAAATACTTACACTGCCAAGCCAGCACTCGGATGGTTTAAGCTCTGAAGCTCTCAATTTTAGTCAGTTTCAACCAGAGATAACCATTAGCACTTGTATTTAAAACAAGCTTCTGGAGAAGATTTGAGCACTCTTTTTTAAACAAATACTTAAAGCTCAATGATGGACTTCAAGCCTAAGAATTATAAACACTCTTTAGAAGGCTTTTCCAGTATGCAACTCCCATTTAGGCAAGGAAAGATCAAAAGCCTTTCTGTACTTCAGTTGGAACTGAAGCTTCTGCTTTAGTCTTGCTTCAACAAAAAGCTCACTAAAAATAGATCGAATAATAATTTTGAGGTAAATTACCTCTAACAATAGCAAAGCTAAGATAAAACAGATAATGCCTGTTAAAAGACCTTATGAGCTGCTAAGACTAAACCATCTCTAGTCTCAGTTGTCAAACACCAGGCAGCTCTGAACAGCTACAATGTTTTTGCTTGTGATCCTGAACATTTGGCATTACCCAGAGGTCTGTCTTCTATTCAAGGAAAGACATTAACTCCTCTGATGAAGCTTACCTACAATTTTTGCCTAGACTCAAGAAAATTAACAAATCCATCCTTGCAGGAATTACTGAGAACACTGAACCAAGAGTTGAAGTTTCAGCACTGCACAATAGCAGAAAACAACAACCCACCAGCAAATAAATCACTGTTTTCAGGTAACAAACGAAGACAGTTATCAAGTTCAAAACTTTGCTTCCTGTACTGCAAAACTTCTGTGAATTGCTGGCACCAGTGGGGCTTGTTTGGATTTGTTTTCTTTTACAACTTTAGGAACTTTTTTTTTTTACTGGATTGGGGTGGGGATGAAATCAAGCCACCTCCATTTTTCAACTCTGAAGAAAACCAAAGAATCAAGCCAGCACATTTTTCAGTTCAGTCTTGGTTAAACTGATTGAAGTTGTTCCAGTAAATTTAACTGAAAGTTCAACAAAGCTTCAAAAGCAGGCATTCAACAACAAAAATTTTAAAACCAGTTTCAACTCACTAGAAAAGAAACAAATGCTTTAACTGTTTCAGGCGACATTCCCACAAGGCAGAAAAATCAGCTCTTATCAAATAAAACGTACTTCTCCCTAATCTCTGCCAAAACCATTACAGAGCTGAAAAATGATAGTACATAACAAGCAAAGCATCTGGCTAACATGCTGCAATGTTATCCCTTACTGAAAAAATACTGGCAGGGTAAAAATCTAAGTTACCAAATTCTGTTCAGATGACTTTATTAAAAATTACAATGAGCTAAACATTATGCTGCATAAGCAGAAGTGGTTCCAAAGGCAAGAACTTCTAAGTTTGCAGAACACAGATGATTAAAGCACAATGCCAATCAGAACCACTTCATAAACAAGAAGTTATCTCCAGATCCATATGCTTTCCACAGTACTATCAATGTACTGTAAAACAGGTATTAGGTAAAGCAGAGTATTGCTCTTCCTCTACTGAAGAAAGAAGAGCCTAGTATGAGAAATAGCAGTACTGATACCAATGTTAGAAATGGTAAGAAACCATTTAGGGTAGAACGGGGAAGGTGTTTCTTCTTCATGTGGAGTGCTTACATCTTCCCAGACTATGAGCAGAAAGATTTCTTTTCTTCATTACTGTTTACAGTTTTTAGAAACACAGTCCAGGCACTATGGGGAGTAACTACTAGTTTAGACTGAGCAGGATCACATTTCTGTCATCTGTAAAATTCTGTGGAATAAGCAAATTTAATTACTCACTTGCAAGTCATTTTCCTTCTGAGACTGTACAGACTCCCCTTTATTACAGGACCTCTATGAATGAGAAAAGCAAACACAATGAGAAGATGAAATTTAACAGGATTAACCTGCAACCACCAGAACAAAGGGAGTAGAAGTGCCAGCTACAATTAACTAGATGTCTCACTGTCTTGATCTGTGACAGCTACAGCACTAGTATCCATCTGACCTCTGACCATCACACTATTTCACAGTTCCAAAATCTTTCAAAAGGATGTGCCACTGAGACCAAGCCACCCCTGTAAATAGCCTGAGAGCTGATTTTCAGGTATGTTTTTATTGTTTCCTAGTATTTCAAAGCAAAATTTCAATGCATCATAAGCTTAGATGAACATTCTTAATTAACAAAAAGTTAAATCCCTCTGCATGACATCTGGGATGATATTTTTCTTGCAACTAACACGTAAGAGATGCATTACAGAGATTACATAGCCTTAGGAGGACTATTAGAAGAGGCATGTTATGAAGCTTTTTCTATTAGCTTATTTTCCAGATTTTTTTTTTTTTGGGGGGGGGGTGGGGAATGACACTAGAATTTCCTTATTTACAGTATGTTCTCTAGGCTACATGTAAGATGCACCACTGGCCGTGCAAGCCCAAGATTTTTCTTCAAATGAACTGGCCATGTAAACTAAAGAAATCTCAGTAAGAACTGCAGTATGCTAGCAAATCTTTAACAGATTCCATGCATGTGCTAGGATTGTTAACAGACATTATAAAGCAGTTTCAGAGTACCAAACCATACCCTCAGCAACTGAATCCTCAATGGCACATGCTTTTAATAGAGCTGCATATTTAAAATTCAAAATGTAATAAAAACCTTGTCCTTTAAGGGGCTTGAAGGTAAGGAGGAGAGAAAGCAAATATTTGCTTAGAATTAGTGACAGTTTGTGGCTGCTATTTATGTTGCAACTCCACCGTTGACTGTTTAAACCAGACTAGCTTTAGAGGCCCATAAAGGTAGCCTGCTTCTCCACCTTCTCAACAAAAGCATTTCATTTATAGAACCACGTGCATACCTTTCTGTTCCAAAGCTCTAACATGTCCAAAACAAGGGTGGAAATATGAACTTAATGGAATACAGTTAAGCAACACCAGCTGCCTTAAGTACAATACAACAAGCTAACGATTTACACAAGCTATGCAGTTACAGTATTTCAGAAGCTATAGAAGAAGTATAGTTAACATGAATCGATGGTCTTTCAGCAAATATTTCCCATTCCACTAGGATAGCAAGTTTAAAACCAGACAATATGAAAACTACTATTAGTTTATATTCCTTTCAAGGAAATTAATAAAATAAAAACATTCACTTAAGCTAAATGCATAACTACTCAATAATATTAAAGTCATTTACAGAGGGCTTCTCTGAACAAACATGTCCTACATCAATACCACTCTTGCATCTTACAGATTTTTCTTGAACAGTCAGAAAGTTACTCACCATCCAGGAGTCTTTCCTGATTAATGGTGCTCTCAGAATGGTTCAGTTCATCAGAAGGTAAGCAGATTAGGCTTTTCCCTAGAACCTGAACTGGCATCCACTTTTCCAGAAGTCATACTGTACGAAGAGCTAGCCAGTTCTAAAAGTCCACCTCAAATTAGTGTTGGAGATAACCTAATGGCATCTACTGTGCCATTAGAGAGAGACAATTAGGGATATGTATTGCAGAGTCATCAGAAAAGGAGACTTCTGCATCATCCCTTCCTCTTTTCTGTTCCCTCAGCATAGATCATTAGTGTACAGAGGAGAATGAATTCAAAGTAACATGTAACTAACTTGCAAATATGAATGGGAGCTTGGAGAGGATCAGTCTTCACAAGTGGCCATGTACTCAGCCTAGAATTAGGAAAGTCTCCAGTACATGTAGTCAAAGAAAACAAAGCAAGCAGGATGCAATTTTATGCAACAGACTTTTAAGAATTTAACAGATGTTAAAGTGGTAGGATTTGATTGCTTTCTGACTGCACAATCACCTGTGAGAACAGTGGTTTAAAGTGAAATATCTCCTACCATGAGGTAATTTGATCTACATATTTAGCTCATGTGTTGTTGGTTAACCAACCAAAGCTTCAGTTTTTCCATGAACTCTAGTAACTCACTCCAATTTATGTCTAATTCTGGGAGCTATTTACTTCCAACAGCAATGAGGAGGTTTTAATTACCCAAATAAGAGGATGGCTGAATAATTCCTGGAGGTTTTTAATCACTCTTTCTATATGGAAATATTAACTAGGAATGGACTACATATAGAATGTGTTCTAAATCTTTAAGATTTCTTTTAATAGTTCAGTGCTTTCTTGATTGCAGGAAGGTTTACTCTCAAAGCAGATTAAGAAAGCTACAATTTTAGTAAGGAAAGACAGCTATATGCTTAGAGACAACTGAAGTTGTTATAGAGTCTACTTTGCGATCATGTAAATTGATTTTAAGGTAGGAGGCTGCAGGTATAATAAAGTCCTAGAATGGGAGACATTCCACGTTATCTGATATGTGATCAGAAGACGACCAGACAGTGTTTATACATCTGGCAGTTTGACATAAAAATTAAGTTCTTCTTCATTTTCTCCCTGATGTTTCAGATTTATTTCTCTTGTAGCTGGTAGATAAGATCTGTATTAAAAAATCTTTTTTCCCCAAATAACCCTTAGCTCTTTGCAAGTTTTAATCTTCAACTATAACTACTTTTTTTGAGTTTACTCCGCTTTAGCAGTTTTCAAGACTTCAAAATACTGCAATACTTTGCTTTAGACAAATCCCTAGGAATTCAAATCCCAAGGAATTACAACATTACAAGGAACTGCTTGAAAGGTTAGAATCAACATATGCAATGGAAATTTTCTTAAGTCTAGAAGCTGTTGGAATACACCAATTTGAAATTCATGGTATAGGAATTTTTAGATTCAGTAATAAATATTTCTCCTTCAAATAATCTGCTGTTGATCACTGATCCCTGCCAGATATGAAGGAACTGATACTAACTTGCTGAAGTCTTAAAATCTAGTGTGTGAAGAATTCCCAGTTCAAGCCCTACAATAGCCACAAAAGACATCTCTAATCCTCTTCATTTCAAGTTACCATTCTCTTATGAGGGAGCAGAGGAAAGGAAGGGGCAGTACTTTGGGATTTTGTTATTTCTGTAAACATTCAGATGCACAGACAGTAGCTGGTGCTACTTAAGCCTTATTTTTAAACAATGAAATCCAGTACTAAAGAAAATGAAAGCTGTAGAGAATGCTCCAACTTCAGAGATCTCATACTATACCGTGAATCGTGTCTGTCACCTGGAAACCAGAGTGCTCTAGGCACGATCGCATGGGCAAGCCTGCAGCAGAGAACACATGCATATACAACTAAAGTGGTACATTACCCCCAGAACACCCTTAACTCCACCCAACACAAATATATCCCCGTAAGAGGTGCTTGGTTTCTTTCAAGCCGTCTGCCAGTGCCAGGGATTTGTAGTTACTCCATGCTACAAACAGACATGGACACCAACAACCACAGAAGACGTTGATAATTACAGTTACACAGCAGTCTGCATTTGATTTAGTTACAAAAAATAAAAGGCAGCAAGGCAGGTATGGAAAAGATTCACCACAGAACTGTGGCAATCATTTTATTTATTTTGTGTCTGCTCACATAGAAATTGAGAGACCAGAGAAGAACATTAGGAATACTGGTTTGCTTTTCCCCATTTATATACAAGATTTTGTTTTGGCTGTTGCAAAGTAACAGAGCCCCAGTGATCAGAGTTCAAGGTTCTTTTGACATGTGTAAAAGAATGGGAATCAATTCCCCAGTTACCTTTCAATATGTGAACTTAAAAAAATTTACCTTATTTTGAGCTGCTTTATTCTTTTTTGTTGAGGTTAACTTATGTTGAAATCATATCAGCATTTCTAAGATTTGGGAAGTTTTGGTTGTTCTGAATTTAAGTAAAAACACTACAGTAACCTGCATATGAAATCAAATCTTAAAGTCCAAACATTAAACAGCATATTGTTGGAGAACCTTTTGTTTTGGTTGTTTTACCACTGATATAGCCAACAGTTAAAAGACATGTTGCCATGCGGAAGTTTTACTTTCAATGCTCCCCTTTAAATTTAGCAACTAAGTTGGAGCAAGAATAAGTGAAGCAGAGTAAGACATTTCCCTTTTTTCAACGTAGAACATATCTGCATTGTGCCTCAAACATTTGAGTTTTTAATGTGGTTAGTACTTTAACCTGTCACAAGCACAAATACTTGTCTTAAAAAAAATGTTCTGCTCAAGGATATACTCGAGAGAAGTCCTTGACTTTTAAACATCCATGCCAGTGCGACCATTTGTAATAATGGCCGAGCCAGTTCAATTGAGTATCCCCCCAACTCCCCCCAAAACAGTCATGCACACAAAAAATTGGCTTAAACACATTAGCTATGACAGAGGAAGGCACAAAGCCTTCCCTGTGTGGCAACTTTAGCCAACTGGCATGGTTTATATCAGATGAGTTTCATGTACTGACATTTGTGTCTTCCAAGATTCATAATAAGCAAACTGGGGCCATTATCAAACTGCAAAAAAGGTTCCTTTGAAAGGCGGCTCAAAGAATTATGGTGCCAGTATCATTCATTTTTAAGTTAGTATCGGGTATCTATTTTTCACTTCTATTCAAAATTTAAACTTATCTTCTGTATATACAATTTGGTGTATATTGCTATATATCTATAGTATTTACAGCAAAGGCATAAGAAGATATTATCACTATTTTGTGTTCCAATTTCAACAGAAAGTAAAATGGACAAGAGTTAAAACATGCTACAAAAATGCTCAAGCAAACAAGTGGTAACTACTAATACCCAGTGGCAGTTACAATTAAGTCATTGAGAATTAAATTGTGATTTTACCAAAAGGTTTCAAAACTCAACTTACTTAAGCAGCATCCCTTAATTTCTATAGGGCTCTAAACTTAAGCAACATTACTAAAAAATATATCAAATTACTCCCTCATAACAAGCTTGTCATAAGATTCTGCTTATGCCACTCTGAAATTCATAAGAATCCTAAGTGAGGTTTTAAAATACCCCATTAAAACAGTTTGCTTATATTTTAATTAAATTTTAATATTTAAGGTAGAGGGGCTGGAAGAGACAAATGTTTGTCAACAAAAATTGTGAACCTCAATGCAATCTGAAAGTTTTACCTTGGGACTTTCTCTGCTTACTTAACCTTTAGTGAACTGCACCAACAAGAGCAGTCAATTTCACTGCCACTACGGAAATAAAGGAAGTTAGACATCTCAAAAGATCCTTCAACACCAAGAGTAGAAAGGTTAGAAAGTTATGAACACACTTTCAATTTTCAAACCAAATTAGTTCTGATTTTAGAGCCCAAAATTTATTTTGATTTCTTCAGTGGATAGGGGCACAGAGAAGGCAAGTTAAAAAACCCTGAGGGAAGAAGAGGGCAACCAAATTCTAGAGTCCATTTTTCCTTTGAAATATAAGGGAAAGACCACATTTCTTCACAGCTCTTAGGCAACACATTCTGCCACTACAGAAGTTTTACAGCCCATGTTCCTACTCAAGCCTTCTACATATTAAGCCAGCATTACATTAAAGCTATTAATAATTGTGAAAAAAATTCTTAGCATCAATCCTAGGAGTTATTTCAAAAACAAAGTTTCTCACCACCATTTTTTCCACATTGCTTTTAGTTTGTTAAACTAAAGACTTAATTAACTTATACACACTTTTCTTGTTCAATAGTTTAACTTTCCCAACACACATACAGTGGTGTAGCCAAGTGTTTCATGGTACTTCAAACCACTGGAATCTTTTACATATTTCTGGTAGTTTGCTACCATGGGAAAGTTAATGCCTCTCAAAGCATTAACTAAAAGAGCACTTTAAAGCCAGTTAAGTGTCAGTATCAAAGGAAATCTAATAATAAGTTTGGGTCAAGGCAGCAGAATCAGGAAGAATGGGCTGGAATTTCAGGAATAATCTCCTGCAGATATTGGCTAAGTTATTCAAAGCAAGTGACTGAGTACTGGAAAGTATCAAATTAATGGATAATAACACCAGACCCTGTAAGTCAAATAGGAACAATTGCCAACATCCAAATAATTTTATGAAGCTGCAATTTTTAATAGTGTTAAACACTTATGATTGATTATTTACAATATAATCAAGTGTCTAGCAGAGATGGATAAGAAGATCTGCTGTATAGTCCTACCATAACTGCTTGTAAGCTTTGGACGAGATCACCTTTATGAAATACTCTTGATTTTAAACCTTACAATTTGAAAAAGATTTGCCAACCACTTCTCTTACAGTTTGACAAATTTCAATGCTATTTACATTTTACTAACCAAAAAAAAGAAAAAGTAACATTAGAGTTTGACAAACATCTGGTTAAACTTCTATGCCAGCTACAGGGCATATCACACATTTAGGAAAGCATGTTTTGGAATGAGATGGCTGTCTCTCATTTTTGTTCTAACACTGTAGATCAAGTTTTCCAGCAACACAATTACGATGAGATCTCTAATAAAATGCTTGAGCACTGTACAAGTTTTACAAAACCTTCAATTTTTATCTCCAAAAGTCTTAAGTGTTACCAAGATTAAGTGGTTTAGTCTCTTGCAATCTTGCTAGTTATGCCAAAGTCCTACATACTGTACAGAAGCAAACTTTAATAACTTCTGAAACACCACAGTCCAAACTTAACACCATAAACAGAACATTACTGATCAAACAGACAAGTGAGCCTTCAGCTGGTACACGCCAGTCAGGATCTGTATAGAAAGCAGTGTCAGTTCTAGACAACATCAACAAAGAAAACTATTTTAAGCTAGCAATCTACCCAGCTACCACTAAAACACTCTCCCCAAAGGATAAAGCAGCAGACACCTGCAATGTGTCACAAATGAAGATCTCCAAACATACTACAGTTAACCTACAGAAACCCTCCCACTCCCAAATCACTCTACGTACTCACCATCTGCAGGATTGCACCATATAAGCGCAGGAGAACTTTCCGTGGTTCATCTGCAACTGTCTCAATGGTATCAGGTAGTGAGCACTGAAACAGCATGTTGCTGAGGCCACCTCTACCAAGAGAAAGGTAAATTTAACTTGGGATGAGCATATGTGTTTCATTTTCTATGTATTAGAGACACACTAATCATCCTTTTATTATGAACTGATTCACTCTAACCTGAGACAGATTTCCAACAGTACAAATAATTCATAATACATAAGGCTTCAATAAAAAGATTGGCAGCTTCATGCTTCTTAATTTATAGTTCACCATCAAGATCTATTGATTCAAGTTACAGCTCAAGCTATGAACAAAGTGATGTAAAACGCAACACACAACTAAGACAAGACAGACTTCTGTTAATTATTTTCAGGATTTCCAGGAAGTGATGCTGGAGTCTTGTCAGATATACTTGGCTGCATAAAAAGCAAGAAGATGGCAGAATAAACTGAAGCAGTGAATACAAGTTGTACTTATGTTATCATTCTTAGGGACTCATTTTCAATTTTGAAGTTTAGAATTAAAGGAGTTCTTCTGTGCTTTGGTCATTCAGGGGTTATTCCAGCATGCTGGCATTTCCTATAGTAAATGTTTTACAACAGTGACAGGAAAAAGTGACACGATTTATTTTCTGCTGGTTTATCAAGCCAGATAACTAGATTAAAGAAGCTAAGTTTCTTTATTTCTAGTAGCCCACTAAGAACACCAGTCTACTCAACCCATTTTCTTTACTATGTTGTCTTTCCCCATCTTCTTCATTATCAATATGTTCATTACTGAGTTTTCAAATTTCGTTTCTGCACTAGATCTTGCTCTACTTTAAGAGGGAAAAGCCCTGAAACTTCTTGTTTGCTTGCAAAACAGCGATGTAAATTAGCTCTACTGAAAAAACCTGTCTCACCATTAAAGAAAGAACTTTCAAGAGCAATCCAAATATAGCAGCTAGCAGTAAAGGCATGAAGTTCCATAGATTCTAAAAGTAATTTTTCTTGTAACATGACTTACTGCAGTAACTCTAGAATTTAAATAGCAGTACCTCTGTCATGTTGTGATTTCCTTCACAAAGTAATGCAGTTTTCATAACAACCAAAACCTAAGTATTTAATACTACTTTGCAGTGAACTTTGGTTTCAGCAATCCATGGCAGATACAAAATGCAACTTAGATATAAAGATATAAAATGCAACTTAGTCCTAACCTGACACTCCTCTCAATGTTTTTTCAAATAATTTCCTGTGTTCTCTTACAACACAGTGGGGAAGTAGTAAAGTCTTTCTGGAGAAAAAGACTACAAAGAAGTAGACAACTTGTGTGTATTTACTGGGAGATGATAAAGAGAGAAAGGCTGCCCTACATAGCCAAGGTCAACAACTGAGAAGGAAAAAAATCTCAAGAAATAGGGTAAAATAGCAGCTACATAATATGCTCAAGAAAGAAGGCAGAAGAGAACCAGGTGGTTTGGCAGGCATCCAAAAAAATTATGTTTAGAGACAAGAGATATGAAGTAACTTTGAACCGTGAAGGTGAACAGGTAGGAAAAACAGATAGATGGAAAGAATATCAGAGAGCAAAGCCACAATATTCAGACACAATCAGAACATTGGTTAGTTATACCAACTACATTTCTGTCTTCATCTAAACTGTGTTAGGTTTTTTAAAAAAACATTTACCACCTTTACTAAGCCCCAGTAGACTTTAGTGAAAATACCAATACTTAAAGAGAAGAACTAAACACAGTGAAACCCACTTTACAAAAAAAATACCTGACTAGAGCTCAAAATCCTGTACAAAAATCCTGTTATCTAAACACATGTTCAGCCTGCACACACTACATGAAAGCCAGAAACTTTTTCATATCTCTCCAGCCAACCAGGAGTGTCTTACTGAGGCTGAACTTCATTAAACAGAAGTTTCACTATAGTTTTATGCACTTCAGATTTCAAAGGTTACTTCTAATCAAGGAAATCGATTCACGAGTGTAATAAAAGCTATTGTTCTCCTAAAAGGTCAGCAGACTCAGCAGCTTGTCCAAGGGTGAAAAGGTCACACCTCACCCTTATACAGATAAAGCTCCCAGTTAGTCTACTGCTAGAAGTTACTTAAAGGTAAGCCTTTCCACCAGGGTCACCTATTTTCAAAGCTTCCTAGAGCTTTCCCCAAATCACAGACACAGCAGTTAGATGTGCTTATATACTTACATTCTCATTACATGTGAATCTATTTCTTTGCTTTCAAACACTAAGGACTGTACTCCTCCATCCTATGATAACCAAGTATCTAACAGCCATTCACAAACATCATTTGCCCTAACGAAGTCAAAATAGCAATACTGACAGTGAAGAATACACACCAAGTAACTTTTATGAAACTAGAATCAAACCAATATGATGCTGAATTCTCCAAAGATAACAAGTGGTGAAGATACTTTTGCCGAAATAAACGCAACTACTAATTAGCATGTTTTTACACATTCTTAAATCAGCCCATCCCCTCTTCCTCCTAATCCGGAAACCGTCAAGTCATTTTGAAGTGGTGGCTCAGAGGGGAAGTTTCCAAGAAATGCAAGAATAACTGTGCTAAAACTTAAGGCTTTAGTAAGTAAGTACCAAAGTAAGCAGTACAGACTAATAAGGATGAAAACAGAATTAAGTTCCACACTTCAGACATTATAAGAATAGTGTACTGTCTAGGAACAGTAGCAGTCCTCTAAAAATTCTCTCCCTTTATAAACTTATTATGATCATGCCAAGTGAGGAGAAATGATACAAATACTATCTGCACTGGCTTTCAGTAAGTTGCTCATTTTTAATCAGGTTTTAAAAATACATGTAGAATAGGTTTTGATTATACATTTATATATTAGAATATAATATATTAGAGTTTTGCCAACAGTTTATGCCCTTTTAGCTAACTGGAGGGTAGATTTGCAAGTATTTCATGTATGAACAAAAGTAGAAACATTAGGAAAGCAAAGTAAGGACTCAAGGTGATAAACTAAAAACTGTATCCTTTGAAACTGTACGTGACCTTACATTTGATCCAGTAGAATGATCACACACTAAGACACTAGACAAGCAGCCTGTAAAAATGAAATTCTGCACCAACACCAGTGCGACTAGCATACAGGACTGATACAAGAGCCAGATTATTTTATTCCATGAAGGCAGCTGTGATCTCAAACACATTACATACAGTTTCTAGAACATCCCCAATTTACATCCTTCTGCTGCCAAAAATCAGTCTCCTGCAAGCTGCCAACGTGCTGAGTCACAAGTATTTGTTACTATATATGCTTAACGATGATTCACATCATCGATTCCCCGCATTCACCTGCTAACCTCGGAATTTCAGAACAGCCGGGTCAACGCCAAAATAGGCACTTTTTATCTCAGGAGGGAGGCTCCATACTCGCTGCAGCTGTTTCTATCGGCTCCATCACCGTTACCGTCAAGGCCCCGGCCCCTCCCCCGGCTCAGGGCCGAGGCGCTGCAGTACCAGCCACCCCGCACCGCCATCCTCCCCCGGGCGAGGGGGGGGCCTGAGGCAACGAACCCAGGGCCTCCCACCCCGGGTCCCGCCGGCCGGGCTTGCCCCGCCGGTGTGCGGAGCAGGGCGGGGAGGATGCCCGCGCCGCCACAGAGCGAGCGCGGAGGCGGATGCGCAGCCGGTCCCCTCCGCCCAGAAATACAAATCTGGCAAGGTTTTTTTTGGTTGGTTGTTTTTTTTTAGTTTGTTGTGGTTTTTTTTTTTAAGGGAAAAGAGGGAGACCCTCATCCCCCACACCTCCTATGCCGGGAAGGGGCTCAGACTCCCAGCGACCAACCGGCCCCGCCCCCTCCCCGCAGAGCCCAGCCACCCTCCTCCTCAGCGCTGACCTGATGGGGCTGATGCGCAGCTGCTCCTCCCGCAGCCCTCGCCAGGCCCCCGGCAGGAACTCCTTGCACCACAGATACGCCTTGCGCCGCGTTCGGGGGTCGAGTGGCTGCTCCTCCTCGGGCGGCGGCAGCAGCAGCGCGGAAGGCGGGGTGGCGGCGCCCCCACCTTTACCCGTCGCGACGGGGTCTTTCCCCTCAGGGTCGCCGTGAGCCAGCGGCGAGGGGGGCTGCCCGGCCGCAGGAAGGACGACACCGCCCCCGCCAGAGCCGGGGCTGCAGCCAAGGAGGAGCCCGAGCGGGGAAGGGTCGGTCTCGCCGTTACAGAACTTGGTCTTCATGGCGTGAGGCGGGCGGAGGTTGCGGTGGGCGTTCGGAGAAAGTGCGGGAGGGAGCACCTCGCGTACGTCCTTCCCCCGCGTGCGCCAGCGGCGAGTGAGCCCCGCGCCCGTACCCGGCCCCCCATTTTATAGGCAGTGAGGCACGCGGGGCCCGCTCGGCTCACGCCTTTTCCGTCCATCTCGATTGGCTACCGGCTTTCGGCTCCGCCCAGAGCGGGGGTGGGGAGGGGGAGAAACTGCGAGCGACCGTGAGGGGCGAGCGTGCCTTCTGCCAGCGCCCGGAACGCCTGCTGATTGGTAGGCGAAGGAGCGGGCTCGCGCCCTCGCCGCCGCCCTCCCTCCTCTCCACCCTTCCTATGCGCGAGGGGCGGGCAAGGAGCACACCGATTGGCCGTTCCCCTGGCGACCGGCGCGCGCGGCTCGGGGTGGGGGGCGCAGTGCCAGGTGGCACCCCCCCCCCCCCCGGCTCCTCACAGCGGCCACCGGCCCCGGCCCGTCACATTCTCCCCCCGGTGCTCCGCTTCCCCTTCCCACCGGGCGCAGCCCCCCACTGTGCCTGCCGCTGAGGGCTCGGCCCCCTCTCGGCGTTCCCACTCCGTTGAGGACTGAGGAGGATTTAATGGGGAAGGTTCGGCCACAGCGGGGGTTCGACCGGGTTGTGGGGCTGAGCCGGAGGTGAGCTGAGGGCTCAGAGAGCTGAGAGAGGGAGCTGGGCCGGGGACTGGGTCACCTCACGGCGTGCTGTGCGGTGGAGCTGCCTTCCTTGCCTCTTTGGTTATGAGGCGTTTAATTGATCAGGTGCTCCCTCAGGGCCGACCGTGCCAAGGCTCTGTAAGGTGCTGGTGTCATTCATTCCCGTGACATGCCATGAAAACACGCGATAGATCTCTGTGCTGTACAAAGAGGATTACAGCAACCAAGAATATGTTTATTTAAACTCTGCTTCTTACGGAAAGTTACTGAGTTACTTAGTTATCATGTGCAAGGGCTGACTCATACCTATATGGTAAACTGGTCTCTTGGCTCAAGAGTAGATCAGATACCTGAACAGAAGCGTAAGCTTCAAGAAGAAAAATAATTTCCACATGCAGTGCTTCAAAGCTGAGTTTCTTTGTTAGTTTTGGTGGCAGAAAGACATTCTGTTTCAGAAACGTCAGCCTTCCGGTCCTTCGCAGCAGACAGGAATTGTCAGGCCCGTGATGTCATGGGCAGCTGGAAGAAGCCCCAGCTTTCCTGAGAATGTTGCCTAATACGTTATATCACCTTGTCATAAATGAGCAGTAAAAGCATAAATCATCTTTAAGCTTTGAACAATCTTTGCACTTCCTGTATTTTTTGGCTGTTCTCCCTTGATGGCCTTTTAACGGTATATAATAGAAGCTTGTGGGCTCTTTGGATAATAGTTCTCATTATCCTGGAGATTGTTGTTAAAGCTGGGGATTGCTGGTTTCCAAGGGATTTCCTGATATGCTGCTTCCCTCCCCAAACTATTTTGCCACATGGGCTGACCCTTCATCTTGTCTTTGCACTTTACTTTGGCACTCCAATGCTGAAAATACCCAAATAGCCCAGGGATTTTCTGAGAAGTGTCAGAAAAGCTCCAGAATTGGCTTCAGAACTGCCTTGTGCTAGCAAAGCAGCTTCAGTACAAGCAGAACGCTCTCAGCTGCAGCATACCAGACCCTAGTTTAGAGGAAGACAGATGCCAAACTGAAACAGAAGTGATGTGAATTTCTTTTCTTCCCTTTGTGCCTCAGCTCTTCACTTGAAAAACAAAAAAATCCCTTAATCTGGGTGCAGATCAGGATGCTGGAGAGGGGATGTGCAGTGGCTGCTAGAGATGGCAATGCTGGGCTGCAGAGAAGGCCTTTCTTTTGCTGATCCGTGCTGAAGTAAGTACCCGACAACATCTCTGTGTTGAACAGCTAAGTTCCAGGAAACAGTTCTATGGATGCAATAAACACTGGTGATATCTCTAAACATGGGAAGAAGTGGTGAAAATACCAGAAAACTGCCTTTCAAACTGGCCTTTCTGTTTCCACATGCTCGAGTTTCACACTACTTTGTCGTATCATGGATAACAGGACTGATTTCTTTCTAGATTGCTATTAGTGTGGAAAGAGAAGGCAGAAAAAATCAGAGAAATAAAAAAAAAATGTTTTTCCTGGGTAGAGAGATTTTACTAGACAAGAAAACTCCGACTTGATACTGGCCATTTCACTGACATTTGTTCATACCAAGTCATAAGCTTTTCTTTAGAACCTCAAACAATCTCTTTCAAAGCTGCAGAGAATTCAGAAGGAGATAGAAAAAAATATTACTCTATTTGTTTTATATCCTTTTGATTACAACACTCCCTTTATTAGCATCAGTCTGCCTTGGGTTTCAGTCCTGTAATGACTTCTGTTTTGATAAGTATCCTGGATCCATATGAAGCCCATGCACATATTTTCTTTAGACATTTGTTCTACTCACTACATCATTTGTTGATTCAACACTTCATTAGTAGGTAGTAACTCACTAATTTATTGTTGAGTTTACAAAAAGGGTGTAAATCACTTAAAAACTGTTCAGAATGTTTTACAACAAACATGATCTATCTTTTGGGGAGCCACAAGTGTGTACAGTGCAATAAAGGTGAGAACAAAGCAGTAGAGAAAGTCATGAGAGAAATAAAGGTGAGTAATCATAAGGGCTATAATAAAGGCATGAAGGATATAAATAGGAATAAAGGATAGAAATAAAGGTGAGTAATCATAAGGGCTTGCAGGTTTAGTTGATATGGAGGCATATTGATATGTTACTTGCCAAAATTATTTTTCTTCCGTTCTTCTCAGAGAGTAAGTGTTGGTTAGGAAATTCATTATTGGTTAAGAGACTTTTATCTTTAAATTGTGGGTAATAATTCCTTATAGGCATTTTATCACAACATTGAGCATTTCAAGTATGGTTGGTTTGAAAGGGCAGGAAGCCACGTGGCAGCAGTGGCATGAACTTAGTCTTATTGAAAGCAATGCCAGAGATGAATGGTTGGAGGGCATGATGCAAACCCCAGCAGAGCATGTGGAAAGAAAGGTGCTGGTTTCACTAAGGAGGAAAATAAATAATTTTCTGCTCTTACCCAAGAACTTCCCTGGTTTGGCTGAAAGCACAAACAGGAAGAGCAATGTATGAGAAATTTATACTGCTCTTCTTCATGCAGTATATTTTAAATGGCTAAATAGAGAGAGAGGGTCTTCTAGAGCTACTAAGATAAGTTTTCATAACTTTTTTGCATAACTTTTATGTCCACATTCAAGTAAAACAATCCAAAAAACGAAGCCTATTTTTCTACTTGTATATGGGATTTTTTTTCTGCTCCTAAGGAGAAATCTATTACACTTAGATAAGCCATATTGTCAAATTCAACAAAACTAAGGCATCTGCTAACATCAGAATATATTGAAACCTAAAAGGCATCAGAAAAAAAAACCTCAAATAAGGGAATTAGGTACTGAATTACTAGCTCGGGCACTCCAAGACTGAATGGTTAGAATACTGGACTCAGACTTTATTATGTTCTCAGCAGCAACTGACCCATTTCCATTTCTTGTGCACTTGAAGCACCTTCTTGTTAGGTAACAATGTAGTATCTTACCCAATGGATTAGTCAATCAACCAGCTGTCATCTTAAGTAACGGAAAGAAGCAAACATGTCTTCATGTTTCTGATATCAGATTTTACACCACATCAACCAAACTGCATTAGCAGACTTTTTTTTGTAGATAGTAGACATGGGTTCTGTATCTATGTTTAATTAGATTACATCTAATAGATTAATCTGCTGTAGGATCTAAATCAGACCCATTAAGAGAATAATTCTTCACCTGAGTATCCCCCAGATAACCTAACTTTAAAGCCTGTGAAGGAAATAGTAGTGAGATAAGTAAGGTTGGGGCACAGACAAAACACATAGTGACTAATTATGCTGTAAACAAGGAACAGTCTGGACTAAGGTCCCCTCTTCTGGGGTGAGCAGAGGCTTAAGAATTTGTATGACCTCTGCTGTCAGTATGGAGGGAGACAAAACTACTTGTCCCAGAAATCTCCTTCCCCCTCCCCCAACAGTAAAAAACAACTTTCTTTCTCTGTAATTTACTTTTCCCTCAGTCCCATACCATGACCATGTAATCTATTATGTCACTGGCTGAACAGAATATAATGGTCAGTGAGTCCACTACTTCCTTTGAAGTAAGGGAGACACTTCACAAAGTCTTGATGGAAATTTCTACTTTACACTGGTTCTGAATGTAGCCTTCATCACATATTCGGTCAGGAGGGCATATGTCTCTTTTCTATAACAGTATAACAAGAACCATTTTTTTTATTAATTTGTGTGATTTGCTAAAACTTATTAGAATATTTTTTCTAAGTTTTCTGTAATACTTTTATATCTGCAGCAAAGTTGGATTGACGCATGCTTTTATTCACCCCAGCTGTATTGGTGCAATAGAAAGTGCTTATTGCTCACAAAAGGAGCTAAGTCTGAAATTCTGACTCATAAAGCACTTAATTTTCTTTCACAAGTCTTTCTCGCTATTATATGGAGCAGCAGTAGATTTTACTGGCAAGATCAAATGCCAGCTAAGACCAGATCTGCCACATGGCACAGAGAGAATGACATTTTTGTAGAAGGATGCAGATACTTATTTAAGCTGAAGAGCTTGCAGACTTCTTAACAGCAAATGTCTATAAACATTCCTTATGGACCAGCACCAGGTTGCTGTTGAGTTTGTGAATCCTGTTTGTGAAATTAGGCTGAGGCTGGAGACTTTGCCTTGGGAAGTGTGCGGTCGTTGCAAGTGTGGGTGGGAGCTCAGGGCTGCCCTTGAGTCCCTCGGCCTCTTGGCTCCCCTCCTGGGCGCACTGCTCGCAGGGCAGCATTTTGTGAGAGCAAAATGTTCTCAGCCTAGTTCTGTGTTCAAGTTGCTCTTGGAGCAGGGAGCCTGCTTCCATTTCTCGACTTCTTGGTTCTACATCTGGTAACGCCCTTGATGAATTGTAAACAGATAGTAAGGCTGCTGTTTTTTACTCCCTGCATCAACAGCCCCCCAAAAAAGCTACTCTGAAAGCCAGGGATTATGAATGTTTGAAGTTCTGTTAGCCACTTAGGCAAGATGCAGCTGCAAGAGAGAGGCTGCAGAGCTGTCCCCCCTTCCTCTTCCTCAGTGATAGGAAGGGTAGTGGGATCATGGCAGAAAACATTCTCCTAGATCTGTGTCTCCAGCAACAATACTACATGGAAAAACAGGCAATCAGCAGCCTAGGGAGGAGAATAGGGGAGCAGAATATTTCACCAAAGCCCCCTTTGCTCATCCCTTATCAAGAGAATTTGCAATGTGTCCTGTGCTTCGACCCTAAGAGAGAGAGAATTTCAGAACTACTTTTGAGATGATCATAGGTTGTTTTATTTTCCTCCTGTGTTAGTTTACTTTCCAGCACAAAATACCAGCAAAAAAACAAGGTGCAACTTTGGCTCCTGAAGTATACCTGCCAGAGCACACAGGGTTAACAAGGGCTAAAGATGAGAGATTTACCCTCAGCACTGACTTGGTATTTATACGTCTCCTGTGAATGCAAGGGAAGTGTTACAGCAGAAGGCAGCCCTACCGAAAGGATAATATGCTCATTCATTTGCTATGTTGGTCTAAGATAACCACAAAGACCCAGAGCTTGTACAGTGCCAGGTACTCCGAGCAGTGTGCTGAGATAACATTACCTGGCTCAAGTCCCAGAGAATGACTTTTCTTGGAGTCAGACTGACCAAGCCATTATTATATTACAAGTTACTTTATTTCTTGCTCTGCACCAATTTCATCACATTGAGGATACTCAGCTGGAGAACTTTCTCAGGACCTCAGAGAGATTTAAAAATCCAGTAGGAATTAGCTAAATATTCTCTTACTTCTTTTAAAAGCCCCAGCTTTGAAACTCCTGGTTGTACAGGGTACAGTGGTGCAGTAACTGCCTCAGATGTAGCTGCAACCCACAGAACAATACACCATGAGGTGATATCACTTTTAATGCAGTCCCAGCTCAGTAATCTCTCCCATGAGTTCAGGCACTTCAACATCTGTTTTACTTTTGGACGAGCTCTTCCACAAACCTCTCCCAGCTCTCCCCCAATCCCCATCAGAGTTCAAGAGTGCAGCCACTCAGCCTTTGTCAAACGAGATTCTTGAAGCAACCTCCCCTCCCAGCCTGGGGACTGTGCAGAAATCCCCTTGCAAGGGAGCCCTCCCAAGCTATGCTCAAAGAAGAAAACAGTTGCCATAGTAACCAATTCTCTACCTGCACTGAATCAGCTTTCTCTTTCCTCTTAATCTTCTCTTGTCTTATTAGTTCTGGGCAAGAAGCAGCTCATCAGGTCAGGGCTGCGCTCAGTTCTGCAGGCTGGAGGAGCTTGTGGAAGGCATCAGGGAGCCCTCACCCATCAGGTGGTCCTTGCTTGCTCGCTTCACCTGCTGGAGGATGTCCTGTTTGGGAGTTGCCACCACTGTTGTTTTGTGACAGAGACATCCAAACTGCAGAGGAACAAGCTCTTTGCTTTCCCTTCTTGCCCCTGGCTTCTGGCAGAGCCCTACTGCTATATTGTCTGAGACCAGACCTGCCACTGGTCCATGTGCCACCTGCACATCCTTTGCAGCCTCACTGGCGTAGGTTTCAGCCTGATAGTGCAAAAAGAAACTGCGTACAGTCTATTTTCTGTGACAGCACATATTTGCAACTCTTCCTAGGGTTAAAAGTGGCCACAAAAATCACTGAAAATACAGAAAGTTCTAAACTGTGGTAAATTGCATCTTTTCCAATATGTCTACTGTGGCTAGGCCTTGGACTAATAGTTTTCTGCATCATGAATTCCAGTGTGGAAGTTTATAGGTGGAAGCTAAAGAAACCTGCTCTAAGGAAGAACGTGCCAGAGCCACCTCTAGCTGTTTCAAGCCTGGTACACAGGTGAATCGCCTACACAAGCTCGGGCAAGTTCCCCAGATACCAAGTGAACTAGCATGAGATAGCTATGATGTGGTGACTAGAGAGCGGGTAAAAAAGCCACCAAATTAACTACCATGGATGTAATAATAGTCACTAATAAAAGGCTGCAGAGAATCATGTAGAAAAAAGCTGTTAATGCACTATAACAATGCATCAGGCCCTGTCACTGCTTGTGTTAAATGCTCAGAGCCTGTATGCTGTGAAGAACGCAAGAGCATTCACTGGACACGAGCATGGACAGAGCAAGAGCAAAGTGAGTTAGAAGACTTTCTTTTTATGCAAAATGCAGCTGCCATTAACATGATAGTAAATGTTCTCTATTTATATATAATGCAATTAAAAGATCTAAGAGCACACCCACATCAATATGTTGCTTGAAGAACAGCCAGTAGTAAAATAAAAATATACGTACATTTCTAAAACATTTTAAAATCTATTATTGACCCCACTAATGACGTAGATCACAGACTAATCTGAAAATGACTTGTACTTCAAAAATATCTTTTTTTTTTCTCCCTTTTTGCTCATTATGCAACAATTTGCTATGCTAAGCATGCATAGCAATCGACTAATACCAAGCTGAAATAACTGATTTGTGATGGAACTTGCAACTCCAGTACTGCTGGTTATTCAAGCATGCTGCAGTTTTTTTCCTACATTAAGGTGTAAAAGGGTGAATTCCAGATACAGATTCCAGACACTGTATTTTCAACTTGGGCACTGATTGTACTTAAGTAATTGGTGTAGTTTTTATGGCATCCATTTTTATGGCAGAGTTTATTGTTTAAGCCAAAGAATGGTTTCTAGCTGGTTATTTCCTCATGGACTGTTAAACCTCTACCATGGGCATAATCAGAGTAAGGAGGTGGCAGAGAGAACTTTCCAAATCTTTGGGGAGCCAAGCCTGCAGCACTGGGACTCTGCTGGCAGAGCCTGCGGCAAGATACAGGCAATAGCTTCAGCAATTCACCTCACTCAGAAAAATTTGTTCCTTCCCAGTGATAAAAATTAGCAGCCTGAGGTTAAAGAAAGGTTATTAAGTTAGAAAATGTTTCCAAATATGCAGTAGTATCATGGGGAAGTGCCTGCCAAAGAAGTGGTCACTGGACTTAAAGCATACACGTGCTATAGAGCAGACAGGGTAAGTACAGGAGGATCAGCAGAACAAAGAAGTTAAAGTATTTCAGAGAGATGGCTGTGTTCTTCTTCCTGACACACACACACACACACACACACACACGGTGATTTTCAAGTGTTCTAGGCTGAAACCTGGAAAACAGTAGGCTTTTTGTCTGTTTTACCCAGACTGAAGATTTCTTAGCCTGTCTGAGGAGTGTTAACACATCATTTCCATTTATAGGAGGAAACACACCACTCTAAATTTCCTGTCCTGATTTATTTCATTAAAAAAACCCAAACACTCTTCCAAAAGATCCAATAGCATTTACAAAGTCAGTTCTTTGCCCTAGTACCTTTGACTAACAATATCTTCTTGTTGTAAAGGTCTTTAGACTTTCTATATTCTTTTTATTGCCATATTGGCATAAAATGAGTGGAGTTGATTTTTCTGTGAAACACTCCACACCATCCCGACAAACAGCCTTCATTTAGAAACAATCACTGGTAATGCCCCAGAAGTGAGAGAAACTTTATATCCAGCCAAAATGATTTTGTGATATACCTAAACTTCAAAGCTGCTGGGTTTTGAGCACAGAATTAAGCTCACTGTTAATTATTATCGGAATAGTGTTGCACACTATAGAGGTTTTTTACTGTGGCATTTTATAATTAACTAATTTAATCCTACTTTTTTTTTTTTTTTTCCCCATTTTGACACAGAGGAATAACACAATTACTCGTGAAAACTAGAAAATCATCACCAACCAATTAATCCAGATTAGGAACCCTCTGAAAATAGAATGAAACCCATTGTCTCTTTAAACAGGGCACATTGCACTCCATTACAGGTATTTAATAGATTTATGAATTAAATTCAATATGATATAATGAATTTGTTCTTTCCGATCTGATGATAACTTGTGGCAACTGAATTTGCAAATCTGTCTTGTTATGTATTAACCAGTCATCTGGGAATCTGATTGAGTAACACAGAAGTTGTTGCAATACCAAGACTCCCATATAAATCATGCCTGAGTCCTAAGTAAATATCGGTTCAAATATTGATTCACATGAGAGATATGAGTGCAGTTTAAGAGGTTACAGGTGCCGGCTGAACCACTTTAGAGATGACCACTCCCTCCAAGTTCATTTAAGATTCACATCAAAGTGCTCACTTCACTTTGAATTCATGAGAACAGAGCATTTCCCTTCACTTTTGATGCTGACACTCTCTATATCAGAATCTATCTTTGATGCTCTAAAATCAAAGGTACCAGATCATGTATTAAGTACTAAGTTATTCGGTCATTTACACCTGCGATAGATGTAGCATCTGGGAAGAGGAGAGTAAGACTAGACAAAAAAATAACAAGAAGTTATTTTTTATGGGGCAGTGAAAGCAGGAGGAGAGAGGAACATGCAGGTTTTTTCCTGACATACAGATGCCGTAACAACTGCTACCCAAAAAATCCAGAAGAATGAATTTGAGGTGAAGGAAACATCCAACAACAAAATGAAAAACTATCTTCCACACTTTGGAAAACAGGAGTTGTCTCTCATCAGCTGGAGGAAGCTCAAGGGAAAAGGAGTACACCATCCCATTTGTTGTACACTAACTATTGTGAGCCACATCTACACTAGCAATCTACTCTCCTATTGCCATATGGAGATCTCCTTCCCTTAGCCTTGAATCCCAGTCGTTCTTCTGAGTAGGACAAACACAGATCCTTCTTTGTTCCTGAAGGATCTAGATCTAGAGTTCCAGATCTAAACAAGAATGAGTTTCCCAGAAGTCTCCTGGTCACTTCTGAATGAGCAAGTCATAAGCCAGCAGGTAGAGAAAAGAGCGTGTATGCTCCATTCCAGCCAGTCTGAGTAAGTGGCCTGTGAGTAATACAACCCAGCTGCTCTAATTCTCCAAGTCTTGTGGATATTCATGTTTAAGAGTGGCTCTGTGATTGTAATTCACTAAGCAAATATTAAAAAAGTTTACATCACAGAAATTAAGTTCTTGTTTTGAGCACTTTAAGATAAGTACATTTACATCAAAAGATATCAACCTTTTAAATGTAGGAAGCCTGGCATACCCTTGTCTCTTAGAGTAGCTCATTACTTTTTAAAGGCACAGAAAGTAAACTTATGCATTATCTTAGCTTGCAGAGTAACACTGTTTTCTTAGTGAAATGTGTAAGAGGAGTGGTTGGAATCAAAGCTTAGAGCATCACACCATATGAGATGTGACATAAATCACAAAAGTTTGGAAATAAATAACCAATACCTGACTCACCACTGAATTCAGAGTAATTAGAATCATAGAATATCCTGAGCTGGAAGAGGCCATGAGGCTCATTGAGTTCAACTTCTGACTCCACACAGGGCAGCCCAAAAGCTAAACCATACATCTAAGAGCATTGTCCAATGAACAATCTTCAAGCTTCTTGAACACTGACAGACTTGGTGCAATGACCACTTCCCCAGTGGTCACTTCCCTTGACCATGCCCTCAGGGAAGAACTTATTCCTAATATCCAATTAACCCACCAAAATATTTTCCAAGTGACACTGTCACTACCATATGCTTCCCACCACACCACAGCACGTGCAGAAAAATCACTGTGCATTGAACTGCTCTCTGCACAGACTCTCCTTCCCACCGACACATCCCATACATGCACAACTGAATTCTTTTGGCCTGTGGTATCTCCTGTGGTTGAGCCTCCCTACACTCCATGAAATGAAGGACAGAGCGAATTCAGTTATCTCTCCATTCTTTCTAACTGCCAATAACTGTGAGACAAAATCCCCATTTCCTCAGCACATTGTGCAATTTTAAACCCTTTCCTTACATATGTAGTTAGCTAGCATATTGCTTTGAATTGTGCAAGAAATTCTTTTGTCCACCGATTGACAAACTAGTTAGTCTTAAGGACCTTTTTGCTATTGCAGGCTAACTTCTGGGGCTGAAACAAACTTCTGTTCGTTTCCAGATGGTCTCTAGCCGTATTTTTTTTTCCCTACAGAAGCTACCTTATCTGCCACAGAAATTCAGTTTGACAGTTTGCTTCAAAATGAGCCTCCTTTTTGGGACAGGATTTAGCCAAATGGAGATATGCCTCAGCTTCTCCACAGATTCTGACATGGGCCTGGCAAATCTACCTACCCTGAAAGAGCATAGGACCTCCAGCAGCATTTGGGACATCTCTGATACAACTTCCAGGGGGGAAGTCAGTGATCTCAGCTATGTCAGTCATCAGGTAATGCACCCAGTGGTTCATTGCTGCATCTGAGCAGGAGGATGAGAAGGGCCACATGCTTGTTCCTCTGCATGTTACTGTGGCATCTGCACCCCAGCTGCCTGGAAAAGCTTGTGCTGCCACTTGAAGAAATGCCAGGAGCAAATCCAGTGGCAGTGAACATCAGTTTGGGGAAGTAGAGCTGTATGGTACCCAGAACAACAACTATGTCAGACATAGGCTGAAACGACTAATGTGGGAACTACAAGAAGTGCTCCTCTGGACCCGATGCAGACCTCTCTTGCTTGGAAAAAAAGATCTCCTCAGCCACTTTGCAGTTCTCAGTGCAACACTGGAGCAGAAAGAGTATTGTAATCTAGGTGTGGTCAATTATTGTGTAATTCCCTTTTAGCCCTTCTCTCATACTGGGTTCAGGGAAAGGGGGCAGTTTTGTACTAGTGTCGCAGCCATTACTATTTGTAGAGAATTTACTCCCAGCTTCTAAACAATAACATGTAAGAGTTAAGAAGCATGCTTTCTGGGCATGCTTTCTGGGCATGCTTGAGATGGACGAGTATCAAAATAGATCTCTGTCTCAGCAATTGGCTTTACTACAAGAAATAATTCTAGATCATCAACAACCAAAAATTATTGTGATTACAGGCCTCCACATTAGCAGAAAAAAAATCCAACTTAACTCTGACTCCAAGAACAATATCTGCAAGATTACTGTCACTCTAAGGTCTTCAGGAGATTCTCTTACAGAGACACATTCAAATAAGAATAAGCTCCTCCAAGCACAAGTAGGCAATTTGTTTCTTTACTCTTGATTTTGCCAGACATTGTTTTGCGAGGCTCTTTGAAACCAGCATTTCTGCCAAGCAAGAAGCTAGTGGACAAGAAGTCTTTTCCTTGAGGAATGGATGTAAAGGTCTACTTAAGCTTTCATAAGAGGTTTCCATCTTTCACTTATGCCTACTGAGGCTATAGCTGCCAAGGATATTGCTAAAAAAGGCTTTATTCAAGGATGGATAAGTTGCTTAGCACATTGACAGACAGACTGTGCAGGAGCTTGGAAAGATCTTGATAAGGTGTTCCCTGTGCATGTGTGTTTTGAAGATGCCTTGAAGCATGCTGCTATCCTCTTTTCTTGTGATTTCCATTCCCCTCCTCCTAGAGGTCCACTCTCGAGGACCTGATAGACAAAAACACAGCCTCGTAGCACGTCAGTGAAAGTGCAGAGCCAGGCCATCTCATCCCTATCATTAGCCTATTTGGCTTGGGACTTTGTGCATTTATCCCTGGAGGAGAACAGTGTCCCCATACCTGCCAGGCAGTTGGTGTTCCCTGGTACAGCCCCAGTGGTCCTGTTAGCCCGAGGAGCTGGGAGGCAGAGGCTCAGCAGGGATGGCCCCAGCCTGGGTCAGGCCATTCTGGCACTTCTGCGTGACTGGTCTGTCAGCACAGCCTGAGGGACGCTGCCCGTGCTGACTCTAACTGCCCTTCAAGATCCTTCCTCCTGGCTGCATGGCTAACTGCCACAGAAAGACACCTCTTAGTTAAAGTTCAAACAAAGTTTGTAGCCAAAAAAAATGACTCCTGCCCCCTTCCAGCCCTGAATTAGAATGACTTCAAAACAAATAGAGTGACCTCAAAAATCAAAAATAGAAGTGCTGTTCAATTATCACATGCCTTCCTAGAAAATCCTATTTCCATAATTTACACTTGCTGGCAGGCCCTGCAGGGGCTTTCTACCCAGTATCCTAGGGCTCCACAATCCAGCAAACTGCCCCTGAAATGGATGACTTCTGGCTGCAGTGTTTTATCCCCCATATTGAAGTCTAGTGGCCTGTTACCCTTATTTTTCCCTATTCAAAACCTTTCCATCTCTGTGTAAACTTGGTAGAGTTTACAACCTTAACAAGACTTTCTTGGTTTTGATAGAGTATTCGTTTATAGTCTTCCTGCGTTCCACATGTTCCTTTCACAGTGCAGAGCAACTCAAGTCCCAGGATCTCCTCCCAGATTTTATTACACTAAGGGTGGGATTTCACTACAGACATGCATCTCAGCTCAGCCCAAACTCTTGTGTACAGTCAACAGCACCAAGGGCAAGGTTCATTTACCCCTGAAAATTCTTCAAACAAGTGCCAATTTCTTTCTTTTGGCTATTAAAGCAACCCAGACCAGATAGCTTGGGTGTACCTATCTCTTTTGCAGATGACTAGAACGAAGATGAACACCATCCAAAGTGACTGTGAATTCTGTCTGAACAAGATTTACCTGCTGGTTATTTTCCCACTGTCCACACAAATGAAGGGAAAGCTGAGCCATGCACCATCAGCTTGCCAGGAACATGCTCTTTTTTCCAGTAGGAGGGCCTAATGCTTTTGCTTTGTAACCTTTGCAGCAGGTTCTCTTTCCTTAAAAGCATGGCATAAACAAATGAGATTAGATCCACCTAAATTCAGTATAGTCCTCAACACCTTGGGTGGAACAGTCTCTGCTATTTCCTTAAAGAGCATTTGCACTCCAGAAAGATGCAAAGTGCCCATATGACAAGTTTGTGTATTTTCCCAGTTTCTGGCCCTTACAGGGGCTTCTGGTCAGATACACATTTTTTAGTCTTCCTCAGTTTCAAACTTGGCAATTTTTTGGTGTTAGGGCCCCCTTAAAAAGACAGAAGACTGTTGTGCCCATGGAGGAAGCAGAGGTAGCAATAGCTAGAGACAGATACAGGCACCTCGAAAAAACCTAGCATGTCTTAATAGCAAAAACAAGATAGGAGAGAAGGGAGGTACTGATGATTTACATTGGGAGGGCAGGAGAGCATCAGTCTCCTGAGAAGAGGTCAGGAGGCCACAGTTTGGTAGACCAGGTTGTTTGGGGTGGGATGAACATCTCTGTGCCCCCTTGTCTCCTCAGGGAAGATCTAGAGAAGTATCAGAGCATCAGCACAAATATTCAGCACAGATGCTACAATAGCATAAAGGATGATATTTTCTGGTTAGGCCTAGCTCTTGCTTTTGGCCAATAACCAGTAAAAACAAAGCTTTACTGTTATTATTACCAGATTTGAGAGATCAGTGTGAAGGACAACCCTGCTACCAGGCAGAGAGTAACAAAGTGGAGAAGCCAGTAACTCCCTCCTATCCTTTTCTTTTAGACTGTGCTAAAATGATAGCACTTGCCTTATCAGCAAACTAACAATAACTCTGCAGCAGCACAGGAAAGTTAAACAAGCCTTAAGTCAAGGGGATGTAGCCATTGCCTCTATACTCTGAGTAAAGCTATAGAACACATACTGTTCTAGGGAAAAAGCTGCAAAAGGAAGAGGTTTTGAGATGTTATTGACCTTAAACTACAGTTCTGTGGTCCACCCTGTTCCACCTACAAATATCTCCCCCAGGTCCTTATCACAGGGTAGCAAAATCACAAATTTAGAGCTTTTTGCTTTTAAGTCATAGCCTCCATCAATAACAGATAATGCTCTAGCAATGGATTTCATCCATGCGACAACAAAAATAGAAAACTCTGACATCAAGCCAGTCATCAATAGACAGGCACCACGTGGTGACTGAACTGACGTGCCCCCAGGAAACACATTGCTACAGAAGGGTTTGTTGCATATGGCAGAGAAGGGAAGAGGTAAACTGGGAAATTTCTGCTATTTTCTCTGGGCTCACAGCTGGGCAGTTTGCAGATGATTGGTAAATTCTCTTAAAGCACTTTTAAAGGAAAGACAGAAATATAGTTTGGAGCATGTAGGTTCCTCGCCAGAGCTGCATTCACTCTGAATAACTCTGCTGCACTGCATCACACTGCATCACACATCCCATCAGAATAGGATCCCTCTGCTTCTAGAAAGTTTTTGTGCCTCTAACTACTGAAATCCCAGACAGTATACTTTGCTCAGAGTGCATGATCCTTGTATGATTCTCTCCCAATGCAACATAGATTTAATTAAAATAGTACAGACTTCTGGGCAGTGCTTTGTTTGTTCCAAGATGTATTTTTTTTAATGTTCTGAGTTTTCCTTTCAGTAAAGTGTGTTCTTCCACACCCACCCTTTGGCCTTGAGAAGGCCAGTCCCTTAACAAACCACTCCACACTCTGTTTGTTTTAGTAATTCCTACCCAAGGTCTTTATCTCAGAATCCTGTTTGTGCAGCTTTGGACAAGATTCAGTACTTGGTGGGGAGGGTGAGCGAGGTGGGATGGATTTCTTTAGTATTTAATGTGTTATCTTACCTGTGACTATTAAGTAGATGATTTACAAGCTTGTTGACACTGAGATGGTCTGAATCTCTGCCCCTTACAGTAGGTGTAAACACAACTCGACACAGCACCTATGGGAGGGGTAAGGGCTATGGAGAACTACAGTTGCTGGGTGGTGCTAAAAGCACCCAGGAAAACTTAGGAGAAAACAGCGTGGTGGATAGCCCACAGCATGTCCTTCCACCTGCTTCTGGCAGGTTTGTTCATGAGAGCAACGCACTAAAACCACATCCATCAGTTTGCAACTGCAAATTCACAGCTTGCAGTGCTACTCTACATAGTAAATTTGCTAATTAGAGCAGTGGATCTGAGAGTCTTGACTAAAAGCCACTTGCCAAGACCAGGCTGCTGCAGCCTGATCAGTATTAGCTGCTGCTGTGGGCTTAGCAGCACAGCAACAGGAATGCCTGGAATGTTTCAGCCAGCAGGTACTTTGGAGATCTTACTCTAGGAAATGTCTGCACTTCTCATAGAAATAGTCCTCCTGCCCATTGCCTCTCTGAGACAGTAACAGTGGCCTCCCTCTTCTCCCCTACAAGCCCCACATGAATCAAAATCTCTCCAGTTTCAGTCTTGACCCCTACTCTCCTTTCTGACACAAAACCATTACAGGAAATGTAAATTCCACAAGTCAGCAACATACCAGCGCCTTTCCAAACATGGAAAGTCTGGTCGGGCCTTGGAAGGCAGGCTGCTGTTACAGGATGGTCTCCTCCACAGCAGTGAGGCCAGATGCCTACAGCCCATCAATTCCACAGCTTCCAACAGCCAGAAAAAGAAGTTGATGGTCTGCCAGTCTGTTTGAGACAGGTGGAGTTACCATAGTTGTAAAGAAGTATTGCTTTTGTAATAATCTTCCCTATGCTCTCCTCATTGTCCTCCATCTCTCCAACACTGAAACACCATGGAGACATTATGAGTAAAAGTGCTTTTCCAATTTTCCATGTCATTTAAACTTTCCACCTCTACAAAGCAGTGCTTGGTAAAAGAAGATTGTCCCTACCATACTAACCACCAGAACTGCACTCACCACCAGTGTCACCAAAAATAGCAAGGACTTGCACTCCAGTATCCAGGGCTATTCTGAGAAAGAAGGAGATACAGTATGAAGACCTTTTCAATATCATATCCTAAAGACACTTTTCCTCAGAAAACACTTCCTAGCAAGATTCCTGAACTGTTGTAAGCATGAAATACCTCTGTCCATCAGATTAATTCTTATCACTTCTGGACAGAAAAAATGGCTGTCAAGAAACATCTTTTGCTAATTTATATTGGTTAAGAAAGTTAATTTCTGGGACAGAAGGTTGCGAATCACTGTAGCTGACACTAAAATTGATGTGAAGCATAGATGCCTCGATTTTAGGTGAAATAAAGGCAGGACTAGTTGTCAACTCAGCAGCATAAACCTCTTGAAACACACCAGTAAATAACATCTCCTTTTTTTGCCTCCAAGTTCACTTTTGCCACTTAAGACAAGATGTCATCAACCAAACCAAACACTTTCAAGTTCTGAAAGAGTTCTTATGCCCACCGTCCACCCCATTCATGAAGTTTGTGTTAGGAACAGATTACCAGGGACAAACAAACCAGCTAGTCAAAATACTGTATAGTCACTGCATGCAAATAGAGGTCTCCTATGTAAGCTGTAGGTAGATTTCTTGTATATAGGCAGGATAAGCAGAACTTTCTGAAAGAATAATCAAAGCAAACTCAATGTTTCTTGCATGGTGGCAGGCACAGCTAATTGACTTGCTGAATAGAAAATACTATTTCAATACATAAATATGAGAAGAAGGAAGAAATATGTTCATTTAACTCAAGTCTTCTCTATGTTGGGCATCTACTAGAAGCTAGTTATCACAGTATTCAAAGGAGAGATTCCTCCAGTGCTAGACAGAGCATGCTAGACAGATTATACTGCACAGAGAAGGCTAAGGCCTCTGGGACCCAATGTCACATACAAATGAGAAAATTCATCTGCCAAGGACGTATCCAGGGAAACTCTGAACTACAGCAGCAGCTCTAAATGAAAGGTGTTTGTTAAAGAAATGCACAAGGAGAGGAGAGCACTCGGGACAAGTGATGTGCAGCTTTAGCATTTCATATTGAGGAAATGTACACTTCTGTAAACAGAATGTCCACTTCATGACTCAAGGAGAAGAGCTGGGGTAAGAAGAAATAAGTGAGATGAAAACCAAAAGCAGGCTGAAAGGCAGATGATGTGCCTGATGAGAGCTGTTTAGCTGTGATTACACACTGCTACTGTATGCCCTTTGACTCTATTGTACTGCCCTGTTGCAGTCCCTATTTTCTTCTCTCCCAGTGCCCCATTCTTAACTCTGTTGCTGTTTTTCTTCCACGGTCTCAGCTGAGATTACTGTGGTAACTCCCCTCACCCAAAACACACAGAGCTTGTTTATTGCTATCAAAAAATGCTTTAATGCTGTATCCCAGGGCTCTTACATCCTGTACTAGAGAGCCAACTCACTCTTCTGATGCAATTCAGCATAAGAAAGGGAGAATCCTAAGTATCCCTTCCTGACTCCTCTCTACACCTCAGTCATGCACTTACTACTTCACCTGCAGCCAATGCTGCAGACTATTAGGGATTCTGTCAGGTCCTGAGTGTGTGTCTAATACTTGTGTGAGTTTATTATTTAGCAGATAAGGCCAACATTAATCTTTGATCTTCATAACTTGTACAAAACCCTTGACAATTAATAGCCAAGTTCTCTCAGAGCCTATGGTGGTCAGCAACACCTGGGTTCCAGCTCTTCAGCCTTCTTGGACCCAGTGCTCCCTCCATTAGTGGTTCTCTTTCAGTAGACTAGGGAGTAGTGTGTATTTAACAGTAAAAGCTGTTCATCTAGGAAAAACTAGCAATTATTCAAATTAACAGGAGTCTTCCTTTTACTTCTAAGGCCTGAAGTAATCCCAAAAAGCTCAGCAAAGAGGATCTAAGAAGTGAGGGGTAGTCCTCCATGATTGGGAGCAAAGAGCTTTCTAATAAGGTAAAAATAATCGGCATCAAAAGCACCTTGTCTAGAGTGCCAGGTTTATTAGTCTTCTTTTAAGTAACCCCTCTTATGCAAAATAAGTGAACATGAAAGCAGGAGCATCTGCCAAAGCTCTTAAGCCAGAAGGACCATCTGTTCTGAATGCTGAGGCCTTCACTGAGGTCATTCTGATTCAACCAAGACTCATGATCTTGCTTTTAAGAAGCACCTGGCCAAAGGCAGCCTCAAAGTTGCAGATCTTGGACTGAGCTTGTGCCAGCTGTCATATAGACCAGAGCAAGCTGAGAGCTGCTGCCACTACACATGTGGGACATATCCTGTAGGAAAGCACTGCCTGTCAGTAATGGCTAGAATGAACCCCAGCTTTCATCTGGCTGTATCAACCTACCCCCAAATTCTTTCACTCTAGTGTCTGACTGGAAACACCAAGGAAGATGGTGTTGGTTATGGAGGATGGGCAGTGTGCATTCCTGTTGCTTCATGTTCCTTTTGTGCTCCTGCAGGCAAGACATTCCATCCTCAACTTTTCCCTGAGGCAAAGCTGAGTAATAGGGCCCTTCCTAGACTGTCAAAGGGAAAGTAGGGCTAGTCCTCCACATACATTGGACTGAACTTGAGGGAAAAGGTAAGAAACAACCACCTGAGCTCTTGCATGCCACTTTTAGGGCCCAGGACAGAATGAAATCAGCAAAATTAGGGCAGTTTCAAAGTTTTACTGAGTCAACAGTGTAGTGATATCCTGTGAACCTGCTAAGTGAGTGCTAGAGCTGGTAGGACAGATTTCACAAGACCCTCAGTGGGTCTGATCCGCCACTGACTGGAACTTCAAAGCAGATAAGAAATATCACCTGCTCCAACTAGTTGTCTTGCTTGCACGGGTGGTGGCACAAGCTTCAGGGGAGGGGTAAATTTGGCATGCCTTGAGTTGTACAGAGAGGGGAATTTCCTTTAGACCATTATGACTTTATTATTCTACCAGCTGTAAAAACTCAGATTTCTTTTTTTGCATAACACTTCTCCAAAAAAAGGCATTATACAGACAAATGTAGTTAAAGCCCACACTCTAGGGAACTGCAAAATTAACCATGCCTTATGAAGAAGTAACTTCTAGAAGAAAAGTCAGCAACTCTAAAGAAAGGGCAGATTTTTTTTAAAAAGTGGGGGAAGAAACATAAATATCCCTTACTCTTCAATTTGTGCTTTCTACCACATGGAGTATGTGTGTTTACGTCCTTCACTACATGACAAAATGTTTGCTTAGTTGCCTGGAAATCTCAGTGCAAGGTCCCTCCTCCTCAGTACAGTTTAGTCTCATTAATCTTTCCAAAGTCTCCACTTTCCACTGCCTATTGCACTTCCATCTCTTGGGCCATCATTGCCTGTTATTCTCTCCTATCAAGGTCACTCATACCTCTGTTTTGGTCCCATTCTTTCTACCCCCCATGTTCTCTTGTTGTCATCTTTCGTGGAAGTGCTACTCAGCCCTCTCTGTTGTCTCACTTGCTAACTCATCTGGTCCATTTCCAGGTCCATTTCCAGAGTATCTGAAAGAGAGGGAAGTGGTAGAAGTTGGAGAAACCAAAGCCTTCAAACCTGGCTATAGGACCAATGTTTTTGCTGTCCCTCATAAGTGGAAGTCATTGCAAAGAGACCGCTGCCCTTCTGCTCTGGATAGAAGATGTTGTGTTTTCACATATTGTCTCAGTTTATAACAAAAAGGCTTCTGCACAATGAATACAATAGCAGCTGAGAAACAGAGCAGAAAGGTTTGTGAGGCTGTGTTCAGCTTGAACCACAGCAAATAGTATTTCCAATTGCAGTGGATTGAGCTTGGCTAGATACCAGGTGCCCAACAAGCTGCTCTGTCATTCCCCTCCTCAGAAGGACAGGGGCGGGAAGAAAATAAGATGGAAAAAACCCTTGTGGGTCAAGATAAAGGCAGTTTAATAAAGCAAAAGTGAAGGGGGGGTGTGGAAGCAAAAGAAAATAAAAGATTTATTTTCCACTCCCCATCAGCAGGTGATGTCCACTTTGGGTCAGCTTTCCTGGTTATGTACCCTCCCAAGATCTTGCCTACCTCCAGCCTATTGGTGACTGGAGGGAATGTTGGAGAGACAGCATTGATGCAGTAGCCAAAATACTAGTGCGTTATCAACACCTTTCTAGCTACCAATACAAAACACAGCACTATGAGGGCTGCTATGGGGAAAATTTACTCCACCTCAGCCAGACCCAATACACCAACCAAGAATAAGGGTAGTCCATAGTATCAGCTGCTGCGTTCCTCTCTCTGATTAACAAGTCAAGAAGCTTCCATTTTCCATAGCCTTCTGTTCTGCAGCTACAGTGGCAGCATGGACTTTACAAATACCACAACAGACAAATGATGCTCACTCCCTGGCAGTGGTCTGGCCATTGGTATTTCTCAATTAGATGTTCAGCTCCACCCCTGCACACTCAATTTAGCAGCTTAAAGCACTATTGCCACCCTTGCTGCTTAATTTGCTCTCAGAGCACAAGTGACACAGAAGAAGCAGGACAGCAACAGAGCCTGAGGGAATGATTTGCTGGATCATACAACGTTGGCCTACTGACGCTACTGGGCAGGTCAGGAATCAGTCTACCATTGTCTAATGTGGCCTGATACTGGTACTGGCCAGTGGTAGCTGGAACTATCAAAAAATGCTACCCTTGGGCTCTGTGAACTTGAGCTGCTTTCTCTATCCCACAGTAGAATTGAAAATTTCTTTCATCCCCAACCCTATGGAGAGAATGGGCAGTAGAAAAGAGCTATCCTGACAAATATCCTTTTTTTCCTAACAGCACTTTGAGATCTGCCCTTTAACCACACTCCTCTATAAAGGAACAAAGTCACAACAAAACTTTTTCTTGAAATAGATTTTCATCCAAATAGAAGTCAAAGAGCCCTCTAAGGTTGTCAGAACCCATCTAAGGCTTCACCCAAAACTTCAGCTGAACTTAGCTTCTTGCAACAGCTTATCTTGTTTGGTAGTTTTTCTCCTTGTTTCAATAGTTTACAAAAAGTGATGAAATCAACATCATAGAATACCAGGTTGGAAGGGACCCTGAAGGATCATCTGGTCCAACCTTCCTGGAAAAGCACCATCTGAAGATCTGGCCCAGCACCCTATCCAGCTGAATCTTAAAAATGTCCAGTGATGGGGAATCTACTGCTTCCCTGGGGAGATTATTCCAATGGCTGATTCTTCTCATTGTGAAACATTTTCCTCTTGTGTCCTATTGGAATCTTCCCAGAAGTAACTTGTACCCATTACCACTTCTCTTTCTATGTGACTCCTTGTAGACAGGGAGTCTCCATATACATGGCTATCATAGTCCAAGCATTGCTGCTGTGCTTTCAGACACAGTCATATCCAGGCAGTGTGGTGCCAGCAGGCAGAAAGACAGAATCTGAAAAGAATTTTAAAACTTAAGACATGCAACTGAAGGAATGAAACATGCAAGCAAAGAGCTACAAAGGCACTAAAATGAAGCCTGGAGAGACTTGCCAATGTCAACAGAGAAAATCTGCTGCACACTCAGCCTTAACAGGAAGCAGAAATTCCTCGCCTAGAGTTGTCTTCTGAATGGAAAGTTCTGGAGATGATAAGCTCTGTAAAAGCATTGGCCCTTGGATGGTCCCAGCGAACAGGTCTATGGTGAGATGGCAAACGGCTTCCTCTGAAGTAATGCATGCTGTTATCTCAGAGCACATTACAAAGCAGAGGTGGACATGACATTTACATCAAAGTTCAAGTCATCCTTGTTTCAGTGGACACATAATTCTGTGGCCCTTTAGTGATTCCCCAACTGTGGAGGTTCAGAGTCTAAGGTCAGACCCTCATAAATGGGAATTTACTCATGCTCAGCTGATTCTGATGTTGCCCTTTGAATGGACACATCAACAATACGAGTTAAACTGCCTCACCCACTTCTACTAAACTCCTCCCTTTTTTATACATTTTGGCAATGCAAACTGGAAGCAGAGATGACAACTCAGACCCACTAGAGTGAACTTTGGCTGCAGCGTGAACTGTTTACCCTGACCACTGGATAGTATCACCCACCAGGCTCCAAAACCAACATGAACCGCATGATCTGATGGGCTTAGATAACATTCACTAACAGCAGACAAAGCAACACTAGAGAAGTAAACTCTCATACTCCAACTACTGCCTTGAGAATTACAATACTGTTCAGGCATAATATTCTCCTCCACCTAAAGAAAAGACACACACAGTTTTATATCTGAATTTATATCTGAAATTCTGCTTCAGTCATGTACAGAAAAGGGGATTTAAGCATGGGCCTACACCCTGTTAAATTGGAGTATTGTGGGCTGCTCATAACACAAGCTGTTTGCACACACTCGATCACGCCTCCTTGTACTAACTTAAAAGAAGCTACACACTTAAAAGTTTACCCTCTTTCAGGCTAAACTGTAGCACAGTAGTATCCTAGGACTGATACCTTGCACTGTTCTCAATCTGTCCTTCAGAACTCTGCCTGATGCTCCCTGGAAAATTTCCCAGAGTAGTTCAGTTGTCAGCAGCATTAAAAATCACAGCATGTGTCTGTAGACTCCTTTGTATCCAACACCAGAGATAGCACACAGCAGAGATGTAATTGTTGCAGCTATGCTCTTCAAAGACTGCTGTCACAGGGTACGTCTTTACCAGAGATGACCATCTCCAAGCAGACAGCTGCAGATTTTACTCCATTGAAAATAGTTTATTCCTCTAACAGCTGTATAACTTCAAGTCTTTGCTGCAAAATCCACACTCAAGTTTTGCCTTTAATTCGAGGGTCATCCACACATAAAAACCTCTTAAATCTTTCTGCTAGCACATCAAGATAAAGAGTAACACTGTTATTAATGCCAGTCACTGCTGCAACAGCCTCCCTGCCACACTAGTTTCCCAGGACTGCTGTTGAACAGATACCTTGTGCTGTCCTCCTTGTCTTGTCCTTGAGAATTCTGCCCATTATTCCTTGGAAATTTTCCCAGAGCAGTTCAGCTTACAACAGCACTAAGAATCACAGCAAATGTCAGTAGGTGTTTTTGTATCAGGTGCACAGAGATACAAAGCAGCAGAGGCTTAATTATCACAAGGTTTGCTCCATTATATCCCCTCTTGGTTATTAGAAAGAAAGAAAGAAAGAAAGAAAGAAAGAAAGAAAGAGTCAGCAAGAAACCGCAAACCCTTCCTTAAGTGGTAACCAGGCTACCGTTTTTTGGAACTTTTCCTGATATAACAAAAGGCACCATGAAGACAGGAACTTTGGCAGCAGTGGTTTTGAACTCCACAACGCCTAATTTTCCTCTGGTTTTGTATGCATGTGTCACTAGAAATATAACTGACAGCTAGGGAAACAGTTGACCCCCAAATAGGTACCAAAGCACCAACAAGCCTCTGGAGGTTACTATTGCTAGAATTGAATAGAGTTTTTCCACCAAAGCAACCCCAGATTCCCAAGTTAAACGATGCCCTGTTTTGCACCATCGCTGTCACCATAGTGACTGCAGGATCTGCTGCTGAGCCACCACTCTGCGGCTCGGGCCAGAGACAAACAGGACACAGCGCTGGCAAGGAAGCGACTTGAACTCAGGGACCAGTGGCAGAGATGTGGGCTGTGGGACGGGGCGTTGGAAGCAGCCTTCGGGGGCACTGTGGTGGGAAAGGCAGTTTAAAAAAGGAAGAGGTGGAAGCATCTTCACTGAACACCAGTCTCAAAGGGCTAGTACAGACAAAGGTGCTGCAACAAAGTGAAGGAAGAGGAGTTCAAGATAAGGACCATGAAGGAAGAAAGCCTTCACAGCAATGCAGTTTAGCTGGAGCTGGAACAAGCTCATTCGTTCCCCTCAACATAATTTGTGTGGACTGCTCTCTCCTCCAAATTAAAAAAAAAATCACAACCCAAAGCAAACAATGCACTTACAGAGCTCAGAGGCAGAGAGGCCCCACGCTTGCAGGTTCAAGTTGGAGAAGGCAAGGTGCAAGACCCCCATGCTGCCCTTTCCAGTGTATAGCTCTGTCCTGGTTAGAACAGCCCAGGGTGGTGAAACAACCTCCAGAGGTGGGTGCAGGCATAAGCACCACTCCAGTCTGCACAGACAACAGCAATGTTGTCATCTTCCTGCTATGGTACTGCTACCAAACACCACACAGAATCCACTCCACTCTCAAACTGGTGGAGTTATCAGTGGTGCAGCAGGCCAGGATGCAAGAAGTAGTGCTTCCAAGCAGTTTTCAAAATCATAGAATCATTTAAGTTGGAAAAGACCTTTGGTCTTTGGGACCAACCATGCAGGCAGTTTTTTACCCAAGCCATGAGCAGACAGTTTCTCCAGGAGAATGCTGTGTGAAATGGCATCAAAGGCTATGCTAATGTCTAGGTAGACAACATCTACAGACTTTTGTTTGTCCACTACTGTGCACTACTGAGGAGAAGGATCTGTGAGTCCTGGTAGATAGCACACTTTCCATGAGCCAGCAATGTGCCCTTGTTGCCAAGAGGGCCAATGGGATCCTGGGCTGCATAGGAAAGTGTGTGGCCAGTAGGTCAAGGGAGGTCATTCTCCCTCTCTACTCTACACTGGTGAGGCCACAACTGGAATACTGCATCCAGTTCTGGGCTCCCCAGTTCAAGTCAGACAGGGAACTACTGGAGAGAGTCCAGCGTAGAGTAACAAAGATGATTAAGGGATTGGAGCCACCTTCCTTATGAGGAAAGGCTCAAGGAGCTGGGACTCTTTAGCCTGGACAAGCGAAGGCTGAGGGGAGACCTTGTTTATGTTTATAAGTATCTAAGGGGTGGGTTAAAGGATGTTGGTGCCAGACTCTTTTCAGTGGTTTCCAGCGATAGGACAAGGGGCAACGGGCTCAAGCTGGAACATAGGAAGTTCCATTCAAATATGGGGAAAAACCTCTTTACCATGAGGGTGATAGAGCCCTGGAACAGGCTGCCCAGGGAGGTCATGGAGTCCCCTTCTCTGGAGATCTTCAAGACCTGCCTGGATGCAGTCCCGAGTGATGTGCTCTAGGCGTTCCTGCTTTAGCAGAGGAGTTGGACTAGATGATGTCTAGAGGTCCCCTCCAACTCCAAAAGACAATTCCGTGATTCCACTAAGCAGGTCATCTTGTCATAGAAGGAGATCAGGTTAGTCAAGCAGGACCTGCCTTTCTTAAACCCATGCTGACTGGGTCTAATCACCCTGGTGTCCTGTGAGGTGCTCAAGACTATCTGCTCCATAATCTTCCCCAGCACTGAGGTCAGATTGACAGGCCTGTAGTTCTCTGGATCTTCCTTCCAGCCCTTCTTGTAGATGGGCATCATATTTGCTAATCTCCAGTCAACTGGGACCTCCCTATTTAGCCAGGACGGCTGAATAAATGATGGAAAGTGGCTTGGTGAGCATTTCTGTCAGCTCCTCAGTACTTTTGGGTGGATCCCAGAGACTTGTGTGCATCTAAGTGGTACAGCATATTGCTAACCATTTCTTCTTGGATTATGGGAGGTTCATGCTGCTCCCTCTCCCTGTCTCCCCGTTCAGGGAGTTGGGTACCCTAAGAACCACCGATCTTACTATTAAAGACTGGGACAAAGCTGGCATTAAGTACCTCAGCCTTTGTCACTATGTTTCCCTCTGCATCCCATACAGGGTAGAGATGCTCCTTATCCCTCCTTTCTTGCTAATGTATCTGTTTTTATTGGTTTTTATGGCAGTAGCGAGATTAAGTTATAGTTGGGCCTCACAACATCCTTGTAGTCCTCCTGAGTTGCTTGCCCTTCTTCTTCAGAGTGGATGCTGGAATGGAAATGCTTCTTTTCTGGTAATTGGACTGAGATCATCAATTCCAGTCATGAGTGCTGGCGAGGACACTTTTAGCCACAGAAACAGATTTCAGAGTCTGTAAGCGAGGAGAAGGAAGGACATTCTTGAAACATACTCACATGGTGAGAAATATTCACCACCTACCTACCCTTTACTGCTTTTGGATTCCAAAGTCCAGTTAAAATCTTCACAATGAAGCTAGGTCAGAAGATCTTGCAATAAGATTAAAAACAACTAGTGAAAAATGGGTTGTTACAACAGACAGTAAATATCCACATGAAGCAGTCCTGGAGAGGTGAAAGGCTCTGTTCAGCTTAATAGCTCATGAGCATGTGAGAACATGAGGGTGGTGAGGCACTGGAACAGGTTGCCCAGAGAAGTTGTGGATGCCCAGGCTGGATGGGGCTTTGAGTAACCTGGTCGAGTGGAAAGTGTCCCTGCCCAGGGCAGTGGGCTTAGAACTCGATGATCTTTAAGGTCCCTTCCAACCCAAACCATTCTGCAATACGCCAGACTAGCTGGTACTGGTGTATGACTAATACCCCTTTGGCCTCCTCCTTCTACATCCTTGACCAGTTATGATCTCTTCTGTACAAAAGTTATTATTTAAATACACACAATTAAAAAAGAGAGAAGAATTATTTCCATTTTGACGGGGGGAAGAGGAGGACAGGTTTGCCTGTAAGCAGGAGGCAGCACAGGGCTATGAAAGAACCTAATACTTTCCAAATACTTAGAGTTTGACCAAAATCATCTCCCTTTCCTAGTTGCACACCTCATGCCAGCTGGGTGCAAGCTTTCATCCTGATGATGCAAAGATAAAAAAATAGTCTTACTTAATTCTTAATAGTCTGTGAGAGTCACCATATCGATACCACATTGGGCAATCACACAATCAGCAGAGGTCACAAGACAGATGGCCCATTCCTCTTGGTTTTACAGCTGCTTTCCAGAGCCAAGACTCCTCCTCCTTACACCATTTTGCAGGCGGGTGTATCAGCACTCGTGCCTGCCAAGCAATGGGAAGTGCTGCCACAACAGTCTGGCCCTGTAAGAGGTACATTGCTTTTTTTTTTTCTTTTTTTTTCCTTGTCTACAGGTGCCAACAAGAGAACCACAGTGGATTTGCAGTCTAATTAGCCTAAATAGATTCTTACTGACTGAAACTCCAGCTGCTTGGCAACATAAAAGAGGTGCAAGTCTTCACTTTTACAGATACAATAGGTTTGTACGGGGGGAGGAAGGAAATAGCTTTTTAGAAAGATAAATAGGAATGGAAGACAGTTACTGTTGCCCTATGTCTTCTACAAGCTGAAAGAGGTCTTTACTGTTTATTATTATTTCATATAATATAGTGATAATTATGTTATATAATAATTGTATTGTTTGTATATTATATGGAAATAGAATTATTTTATATAATGATTATAATTATTTTACTGTTGTAACTATAGGATGTATAGCTCCCTATTTCAAGACTCATAATACATATGTGAAAGTTTACACAACTGGGAGAAGTACTTGTCCTGAGGAGCTTATAACTTTATTAGACTGGTGACATGTAGTATCACCCTTGTTTTACAGACAGAACACGTATCAGGAGGAGCCAGGCTTGAAACGATTTGGTGCATGTGAGGCAAGTCCAGTAAGGTGAGTGTGAGGGACACACAGAAGAAGCGTGGGAAAAACTTAACACTGTAAAAAAAAAGTACATTGGAGCTTTCTCTGAGCAAAGCAAGTTAGCAGGCTGATTCACAGGCACTCGAACAAACTCTCCTTTCCCCCTGAGGCTGCCATCTCTGCTGCTGGGGCTGCCGTGGGCTGGTAGCCAGTGCCTCGGACTCCACAGGACACAACCCACCTCTACCCAGATCATGTCATGCCAACTGGGTGGCTGAGGTGGGGGTGCAGGTTGTCTTCTGCCTCCCTTGGCCTGCTACTTCTGGCAGAGGCTTCTCTCTCAGTAAGCTCTGGAAAAACTCAGCTCTCAGGGACCTTACCCCACTGATATCCAAGGCTGTTTCTTCACTGATTAAAACATCTACATACGCTTTAGATTTGGCAGAGCCTCCTACCTCCTCACCTTCCTTTCTGTAAGTCGGTTTGACTTTCTGGAGCACACAACCTAAACCAGACTTTCAGAGCAGATTAGCATTTGGGGATGGTTCTGCTTTCTTTTTCTACGGAAGTAAAATTCAGATTCTGGGGCCCAGTTCAAGGGCACACAAACAGCTTTTAATAGCCAGGCGAGATTTCCTGCATTTCTGACCGCTGTTGTCCCACTGGACCAGCCAGTCAGTGTCAGGGAATGCTTAAACCTGCACAGATGACGCATGAAGCCTCTTCTCTGCACTTTAAGCAATCTTTAGGAGATTGGGGCTATTTCAGAGTCTGTCACTTCTCTGCGATGTTCCCTTAAGGAAGCCAGTTAATGTTTCAGTGCTGCCCCGGTGCCTCCACCTCTTTGCCACTGTAATTCTGATCCCCTTCATAGATAATTGTGATATGTGGTAAATTATGGCTGCATTGTTCTTGGTAATTCTTAATCCAAAAAATGCATGGGCAAAAGTTAGAGTCCTTAACCCCATGGTTTCTGTGAGAGCAGCAAGCTGGGGCTGCAGAACAAAGAAAAGGGGCAATATAGCCTGGATTGAAGGAAGGCCGGTGGTGATCAGCTACATCTTTCACTATTTGTATTTCATTAAAACTTCACAGAAATTAATCTACTAGGCCAGTTTAGATAATAAACCTTGCAGCTGGGGACAAATATCAAGTAAACCAAAAGAAGAGTTCAATATTCCAGAAAGTGATGTTGACTAAATGGCCAGGATCTTCCAACAACTGATAGCACAGAGGTGCAAGCTCTGGGCAAATATTGATCTTACAGTACTGCAGAGCAACAGAAGAGGCAGTAGCCAACTTGTTCTCGCTTGATTTTGGGAGCTGTAAGACCAGCCAACAACCCCTCCCCCGCAAGAACGCATGCAGCATTCTTGAAGGCAAGTGTTAATGCTGGATCCCGACCAAGAAAGGATTCCTATAGACCCAGCGGATGAGAGGAGGATGTTACACTGCTTGCCTCTTCCCACTCTTCCTCACCAGCCCCATTCCTCCTGTATTTGTGCTTCCCCTTGTCTGAGGGTCTTTAACGCAGCAGCAAGAGGCTACCCACAGGATGTGAAGCGCAGCACACACGCTCCTGCCCTTGGCAGGAGTCATTCTGACTAATGGAAACAGCAGAAACTCGGGAGACAGACCACAGACGAGGCTGGAAAGGGCTGAAGGGTGAACCTCCTCCTGGTGGTATGCAAAAGGATTAAAACTAGCAAGAGCACAGCTGAATTCAGCATCAAGTTATTCCCCAACACCCCCCCACCCCCCCCCCTTGCCTTATAGAGCATTGTTCTGCAAATTGGAGCCTTCCCTCCCCTCCAGATCACTGCTGGCTGGTTTTCTGCCCCCACGTATCACTCAGATGCACTCCTGGGATATCACGCAGTAAAAGCAATAAATGGCCGAACAGCTTGTAACTAATACCTGCTGGTTTCCAACAGGCAGCTGGGCTGCGGAACCCCTCTCTTGGAACCCGAGTGCCACCTTGTGCTGGGAACGGCAACAGTCAATGGGTAAAAACCAACCTCTCCAAGAAAGCAAGCAAAGGAGAGGAGAAAGACCAGAAACCATCTTTGGAGCAAAGCTGCACCAGGAATTTGGGCTTTTGGACATCTCTCCTCCTGGTACCAACCAGCATCACTCTCAACATCCTGCTGTAGGGTAGATTCTGCTTTTCGAAGGGACTAGTGGGTTACAGTGAGCAGCTCTGTGCTCTGACCCCAACCAGCAGCACAAAGGCAGACCTCAGGTGTCACCATGCACCATCAGCTACAGCTGGTGGGTGCCAGCTCTGTCCTCAGCATGGACAAGTCCAGGGAGACACAAGCTGTCACCTCAGACAGTGAAATTTTGCTGAGTGTTACTGACCTCCACCCGCACCGGAGCCTTGCTTGCAACAGGTAAGTCCTTAAGTAATACAGGTGTGGAAGATGAACTAGTAAAATGCAAAAAGCATTTTACAGAGCAATTTTCCAAATGCAAAATACTGCTATCCTGAACCAATGCGGGTGAGAGAAGCTTCGCTGGCTTGCGAGGGGAAAAGAAAAACAGGGTTTGAGTTTCTTATTTGTTTCTTTGGAGTAAAAGCCTCAAAGTGAGTTCTAAAGATGGGTTAAGTTTCATCTGGTCAAATGTTCATTTGACCAGGTGCCTCAAATGAACTTCTGAAAATGCCAACTTCTCTACACTGACTTTTAGGGGAGCTTTAGAATTGTTAGCCTCATAATTTTTTTTTTTTTAATCACTCAAAAGTGGGAGGTTGTTACTGTGTGAAAATAAATTTCAAAGTCAGCCTAAAAGATTTTGCTCTGCTATTGATCAGTCTGGGTTTAATCTTTTTATAACGTGGAATATTTTCACAAGCTGGCTATAGACCCCACAACTGACTGAAGCTCAATGGTGTAAACTCACTCCCTGATAAGCGACTACACTCACAAAAACTACCATCGGTGTCTCACAGGTACAAATACAGCTTTAGAGTTTGTGTATTACAAACCTAGGAAATACTAACATTTTGTCATCTTTTCTACAACAAAAAAGTAAGACTTTCAGTTTTGCTCTTTAATAAAAAGTTGCTACATTTCAGGTTTTCTTGAAACTTTTAAAAATGTTCAGAACACTTCCAATATTTCAATACCTTAACCTTTCCTTGATCCTTCTCCCATTTGTTGCCTGCTGTTTTTCTTCTCTCTTGAGTTCACGTTGATATCTTGATGCTATTTGTTTCTACCAAAATAGCTGAAACACACAGAAATGGTTAGTTACACCAGAAATTACATTTGTCATCTTGTGCTGTAAATTAAAAGTAGATATACCAACAGCTTTGGGCTTTTTGCTAGAAATCTAATAAACCTGAAAAGATTTTCATTTTATTACACAAGATATTCCCCAAACTGTAATCCTTTCCCATTAATCACTGACTCCAGGCAGCTGAATCATCTCTGCTACTCAGCTCCAGCCTTGGAATTTGGAGTTACCTTCTACTGATGAGGACTTACTCTAGGCTTAAACCTGACACCATGCAGCATTGGGCAGCATGGGACAGCATGGATTTTTGGTGGTGTGAACCTATTTTTCCACTTGATTTTACAAGTCTCAATTTCAATATAAAAGTTAACAAGGCAGCTGAGAGAGAATGGGAAAAGATAAAAAAAACTACTCTGCCTCAAAACATATCTTTTCCTTCCCAACAGAAAATGTAAAATTGGGTTGGTTTTTTTTTCATTTCAAAATGTTTTTAAATGAAAGGCAGCATGCAGAAAATGCATGAGGCGTCTACAGATTTTTAAACAACTCAAGATTTGAAAAAAATTCCATGCGTTACTCAGCTATCAACAGATACGTAACTTTGAAAAATAAAGAAAATACACTGAATTTTCAGGATTGATTAACATGACCTCAGAGTCTATGTTTGGTCCCATATTAGAACGGGATGTAAGTAGTTTGGCTCCTAGATTTCACCTTAGATCTAAAATAGCTGGACTCTGTGTGATTTTTCTGTGCCACATCAAGAATACTTTCAGAATAATTTAAATCATTTAAAAGCCTAAATCTGTTTCGTGGAAGTATCTGCAAACCCCGTTACACTGTGAATACTGAAGGCATCAGCGCAGTGTTTTCCCTTCTGGGCAAGCGCCCGTTGAGGTCACACCCAAGGCTGGATCCCAAAGCTTCCTCTTACTTCTGGAGTTGGAAAGTGTTTCCTGAAGCATCAGGCGTCTGCCCCGCGGGGAAGGTACCCCCCCGGGCTGCAGCCTGCTGTGACAGGGTGGGCACGGATAATCTTTGGCTCTAAAACATTTCGGGTGGGCCTTGCACTCGAGCTACAGGAGAGAACTTAATCTCTGGATGTGGAAAGACCGTCCATCTGTCTTGGCAGCCAGTATTATCCCAGAGATTTTGGTAACCCTGACTGTGCCTGATCCATCAGCCCTGTCCTAATACAAGATTTATGCAAATATGAATAAAATCACACCCCGTCCAACACATTTCTATGATTGTCATTCTCTACCTTAGATCTACCAGTTTTCAACCAATTCCACTGTAAAAAGTGGCAGCCAAACATAGCAACTGGAGCAGAAAAGACTATAAATCTAATTACGAAATAGAATTGACTTCTAATAAACATCATAAAGCACCAGTGGAAAAATCTATGGTTTGTTGGGCTCACTGTGATAGCTCTACACTTGACTGAAACTCCCTACCAGACCCATCAATCCTTGATTGTTAAACTAAATTCCTGAGCAACAGAGTTTAATACCTGTTCCGGCGCTGACGTGACCCGCTCTCCAACACCACCACTGAACCTACTGATCCTGTGGCAGGAACTGTTCTCATCCAGGTTCATGCAAGGACAAAACCAAGTAAAATTACAGTTAAATCAAACGTAGCTGCCTGGGAAGAAGCCACAGCTTTCCTTTGCCTGTGGGGTAGTGCAGTAACCTTGCAAGTCTACCTTGCAACAATAAAAATACTTCATGGGATTAGTGTAAATAAGAGATGTGAACTCAAGCATGACGACCACAGCAGCTCCCTTGGTGGGGAAAAAGCAGCAGCTACAACAGGCAAAAAACAGCGATGCCAAATCCATGGCTAGGGCCGCTGCATGAAACGATGCTGAAAGCAGACAAGTTTCTGCAACCTTTTTCACTTGTGAAATCAAGAGTTTAGGTGAAGACAACAGAGAAACAGAAGGAAAAAAGAAAAAAAAAAGTACCAGGACATTCATGTTAATCTTGTAGAGAATCCACAGCAGTTTTATCAGACAATTTTTTCAAGTCCCAAGCTCCCTGCCTGCACACTGCAGCTGGAGCTACAGACGAGGCAGAAAAAGAGCACACTTGATTAGTTCAGGGGGTGACTCGATTTCAGACAATATTACAGTAACATCTGACAAATGACACCCCTCTGCTGTTTGCAGAAGCATTGCTGCTTCTCAGCACAAGCAATTTTCCAGAAATTCCCCAATGTCCAGGGAAGTGTCCCTGTACATGAAGCAGGAGAGGCTTGACTCTTATTTGGGTATTTCCAGTGAAAATCACCCCTCCTCAAATAAATGTAGAATACCATCTGCTATCACTCCAAAGAGACACGGGAAAGGTTAGTCTGCCCTACGCAAGGCAGACAGAAACTGAGTGAATCCTTTGTCTCTTTGGGATCAATAAGAACAGTATTGAACAGCCTGTAATGTATTTTGCAGCAATTTTACTGTACTGTAAGTCCATGCAAGCTTTCACTTGAGCAGAGCACTCTGGAGTGCTCGCTCTCCCACATGCTCACTGCGTTTTTATTTATTCATTCATTTTTAAAGATGACTCACAACTGTGGTTTGCAAAGAAACAACAGTATTTGGTTTTGTCTTGCAAAGAATCAACACTTTCGCCCCTACCCTATCAACGCACCCTGTCAAAGGTGCAAGTCAGCCACCAGCTACATCTGCTGTCCAAGTCTTCCAAAGCTCCTGCTAAACCTCTCCTCACCCCTACGGCAGCTCCGCACACTCACGGATCCACAACCTGCCATTTTCATGGTGGTTGCCATGTTTCCTTCAAAGCCTCAAAACCTGTTACACTCAAGATGAAACAAGCTGACAAAGCCCATCTTTAACACGCCTCCTCCACCTGTTAGATGTGCCGTGGTCACCCTAAACCTACCCAGCTGCTCCACCTTTTCCTACCAGTGTCTTGGGAAATGAGAGGCATGGAGGCCGGACAGGGCCCTCGACAGACAAATTACTATTAACTAATTACTATGAACTTTACAGTGCTTTGTGGTCTAATTTGAAACATCCCGTTCTCATACACGCGATACAAACATTCATCCTCCCCTTCTACTAAGGACAGGAACCATCACAATCTGCCAATTCACATATAAATGACAACAACAATGAAAAAGCCATTTTCTGCAGCAGGAGAAGGACAGAAGAGACTGGGGCTGTGCAACCCCTGCCCACGTGACGATCAACCTGGGGAAACCTACAGACTGGTTGAGCCTGGGAACAACAACTAAAAGCTTTTGTTCCAAGTTCTACAAGTCAAGAAGGCTGTGCAATGAACAAGAGCAATCTGGAGTTCCTGATGCCCTGAGAACTACTTGTGCTTCGGCACCAGAGAAAAGCAAAGGGGTTGGCTGCACTATGAGTCAGTAGGAAGATCCACGCCAGGAACACAGCTTCTACCTCTAAGGGCAGGATTCTCTTGCAATTCCTTTGCCCCCCGTTTCATGCTCTGCTTTCACCGCTCGATGCGGGTTCAGCGAGCCCTGCACCTGCTCGACCAGCACTGGTCAGGAACTACCAGCCACGGCTGGCAATGCTGACTTGTTGCATCAACACCCTTTACCTCAAATCCCCAGGCGATCTACGTTTCTGCAAACCCACGGCCCTCCACTGGAGCCACCAAGACTCCCCACCAGGGGACCATTCAGCACAAGCCTCGAGCAGGAGCAGCAGGGAGACAGAAGAGATGCAAGAAAAACCTCCTCTGGAGCAAAGCAGGGGAACTGGTGTCCCAGAGCCGGCCGCGGTCGGTCAGAACCTCTGGGCAGGACTCACCACACGCTGACAGAGCTGTCACCAGCTGTTCGCCCCTCAAGCTCCTACTACAAAGCAAACCCTTAACACAGCCAGCTTCCCTCTGACCCGACTCCTAATAACCCACTTTTATATGGTCCAGTACAATTAAAAATCCCACAGAGCGATCCATCTCAGTACTCAGAATGCCACCAGATGACACCAAAGTCTTCCATCAACTAAAAGCACACGTCTGACACGAGAAACTGCACATTACATACAGGCTTAGCCATTTTAAAAAATTATATACACACTGTACATAAGACACAGCTGGCCTTTAAGAGAAACTGGACATTATAAAAACAAAGTTACAAGTACTATGTTTAATTCTACATTTAATTCTCTGCTAAGAATACGGAAGGGAAGCAAGACGAAGATTCCACAACCTGATTTGCAGTCTAGTAAATTCCTGAAATGCATTTGGAAGGGTTTCTTTGTAAATATTCTTCATTTCTGTGAGGGTCAGAGATGGGCCAAACCGTTACGATCAAAGTCACCTGCCCGTTTCCACTAGTGCTTTCACAAGTGGGTACTAACAGAGTGGTCACCTGCAACTCAAGCTACTGCTCTGCTGGGTGTTGACTGGGCATGAAAATACTGCGTGGCCAACAGCGGCTTCAGCTCATCCAACAGCACACGGTTTATGCAGCAACTTCTGTTTCTACACCCCTATATGCAAAACCTCTAAACCTTAATCCACAGTTGAGTAAAAACACAAATACAACAGACCAAAGTGCTATAGAGTTATGCCAACTATGACATTTTATACCTGCTTTAAAAAAAAAAAAGGCTTATAAATGATCCGATTTATACATACAAACAAGTTCATTGTGCCCAGAAGTTTCCTAACATTCTTTTATTAAAAACCAAAAGAGCCAAAGATTGCCCTGATGCTCTTCATTGTTATAAAGCAGACTCTGAAGTATTAAGTGAACTATGTATGAGCAAAGAACTCCAACTGATGCAGAGTTTAAAACTAGGTTTACAATTTCCTATTTTATTGGCATGGATGTATTTCTAAACTTAAAAACCCTCCTGGCAAGTTTATCTCAATTTCTTATGACAAAATTTCTCACAACACACAAATATTTACAACATATACATATTTTTTCAGTCTTTTACAACTGGTTCTTAAAAGACAAACAATTTATAGGTTACCACAGAACAAAAGCTGTGACTTAGTTGTTTTTAATTTCATAAAACTATCATAAGTTAAAGTGAATAGATTTTCTTTAAATTCCTTGTAGCATTTTACAAGTGCAACAAAAATATGAAGAACCAATTTAGGATAGCTGCAGTTCATTGGATAAATGTTGCCCATTGTAATCACATTATTTCACAGCAAATTCTTGAAAAAATAAGCACCAATCATTCTTGCAAAGAACAATTTTATCTAAAAGTATTGAAAAGTGTTAAATACAAGGTGTTTAATTTACATAACAAGCAATAAATACACCATATCCAAACTTTTATTCTGCATACTGCTACCCTTGTACATATAATGTACTAAAAAGTCAGCAAATTGTCAACAACTTTTCATTTTTTTTTTTTTCTCTTTTTTTAAAGAAATCAATTTGACTTCCAACCAACGGTTTGCTACTATAACAAAGGCCACAAACAGTACGTCTGGGACAGCATACAGTGTTAAAACTGACAAACTCCGAGGGGGGAAAAAAAAAACATCTAGCAAATAAATTGAAAAGCTGTAGATCATTGCTGGTGATATTAACATATACTAGAAAACCTTAATATGCTGCTACTATGATTTTTCTTTTTTAATTGTTTAGTCAAATATAGTAAGAGCAAACAAATGCTCTTACTAATCAAAAATAATTATGTAGCCACACTGTATTCTCATTGTCCTGCATGGAAAGATTTGATGCAATTTCATAACTTTGCTTGAGCCTTTATTTTACAACAGAGCATTACCTCTAACTCAGAATTGCACGTAAGAAGGCTATTAAAAAGTACAATAAAAATCTGCACAAATCAGACTTAAGAAGAGTCAGTATGCTGTACACTTTCTACAATATTATGTTGATAGGTGAATAAACAATTAAGAAGTGCTGCCACTAAGTTTTTCAGAAAGTTCTTCAGTTGAGGAATAATCAAATGGAATTTCTGTTGGGTTTTTTTTTGTTGTAGGGTTGTTGGTTTTGGGGGTTTTTTTTAATTTTTTTTCCATTTTTTTTTTAAAAATGACATCCAGGTCAGTTTAAGACCTATAAGCTTATGCATTGAGCCTTAAAGACTGATCTTCTCTCCTCCTGGAAGAAATATCAATATCTATTGAATCCTTGCCAACAATAAGCCTTAATCTCTTCGCTGGAGGAAGAGGAATAAAGTCATCAAATTCATCATCATAGTCATCTTCCTCTTCATCATCCTCTTCTGATGAAGATTCATCTGCTGTTTCTTCTTCATAGTGACCATAATCATCTACTTCCATTCTCGACTCCAAAAGGGAGAGAGTTTCACTACAACACATACCGTTTTCATGAAGGTCCTCAGGGTACGTCCCTCGGTTTTCTTCCTCTCGTTTTAGCTGTATTTTTAATTTTGTTGAACTATTGCCAGATCCTGAGTTAAATCCATTATTTAGCTTTGCTACATATAAATTATTATCTTTTTCATGGTCTTTACTTAATTTGATGCTTATTTTCGAAGAATTCATTCCATCACTTTCTTGGTCATTTGCCTTGCTACTGCTATCATGGCGTCTACGAAGAGTCAGTTTAGGAATCCCAGAGCTATTTTCAAGGATAAGTTGTGCATCATACCTTGTGATTCGTCTTTTCTTTTTACTTTTTGCAGTTCTAAAGCCGTCTTTTGCTTTAAAATTGTCAGATGTTACAACAGAGCAGCCACCAGACCCAGGGATACAGTCTTTATAGCCAACAGGCGCGTCCACAACATTATTCCTCTCTCCGAGTTCCGAGTGAGAACTAATCAAATCCGGTACTTCATCTTTCGCGGGTGTATTGTGCGTAGCATCAGTTTCTTCTACTTTTGCCGGTGGTTTCACAAGTTTTCCTTGTCGAGATTTCTTTTTTGACACACCTGCATCATTTTTCTGGCACCTAATATCCCCTTTATGCGATGGTCCATGAGCCACGTCATTTTCCTTTGTCACATGGGACTGCTGCTCCAAAACGTCCGATTGCGTTGCGGTCAAATTACTCTTATAGCTATCCAACCTATTTGGTTCAAGCTTTACGTCAGAGGTCTCCTTCAAATTCATTCTTGTTCTCATTGACCTCCTTGTTATGTATGTGCAGGGTGGTATATCACCATGCTCGTGAGCACCTTTCACAGAATTCAGTTTATGTTCTCTTGCTGCATGCCTTGTTAAGCATCCGCTGGAGACTGCAACTTTGACTGGTCCCTCCAATTCTTTATCCTTTTTAATGGGCAAGTTTTTATACAAAACTACTTTAGGCTCTTTGAGAACTAAATTTCCCATTTCGAGCTTTCTAGAAGCATTCTTTTGCTCTGGCCTTTTGCACTGATTTCTCAACTTTATCTTTGAAAGTAAAGGCTTTGCAGGCTTTTTCAGTCTCTTTGGTACCCTGGAATTATTTATATGAGTTAGTTTAGATGAGGTAGAATTTGATGATGCTGGAATTCTTGATATAGACTGTCTTGTTAATGTTCTATTTTTGCTGTTCTTTTTCACACCAATTGAAGATTTTCTGTTAGCTGAAAAAGAGAAAAGTGGTTTTGTTATGACACTGCTTTATCCTGAGTTTTCCACCCCCAAATACTGTAATTATTTCATTTATTTTAAACATTTCATCAAAATCTGTGGAACAGACTAGACAGCACACAGCGAGGAGCAAGACTGCTTAACTTTCAACTCAGACATGAAAGGAATTGTCAAACATGTCAGAAGTACACCTTAATTCCAGGTACACTTCCCTCACTGCTCCCAACATACCAAGTTTGCTTCTTACTGAATTTCTTCTTCTAGCGTTTTTTTGTTTGTTTTTAAATACATCCCGCTTTATCCACAGTTTTTACTGAATATTATTCTAGCAAAATCTGAGCATCAGCTCATTCTAGTATTAACCCTTGATTTTTTTTCCTACAGGGTGAGGAAAAAGAACCCGAACTCCTTAACTACTAATCCTTAACTAACTCAGCTATCCAGTTCTTTGTCACCTACTATAATAAGCACAGGAGTTTAGTCTGTCCAAGCAAAGCTGCAACTCTAAAGCTTTGTAATTAGAGATCATAAGAGGGTTTTGGGAAGTGCTTTTTTCTTGGTTTTGTTGTTATTGTTGTTGTGTTGTGTGTATGACAGTGGTAAACAGGAACCAGGTGGAACCACAATATTTTACATGGCTCCAAACCTGTTCAAGTCAAAATATAAGTTATTTATATGTTGCCTAAACTGGGGAGAGGGGAAGTAAATAAATGATACTCACTACTCCATAAAGAGAAGCCTCTCAAGAGCATCAGAAACAAAGATCCCTTCTGATTTCTTTAGAGATTGCCAACTGTGCACTTTCACTTCAGAATAGGTACCTAAACTATCAGTCCTGAATGTGGGGACAGAATAGCTGTCCAATTAAAAGGATCTCTAAAAGAAATTACTATTTGTTTAACAATCTCTACTAAGAGTATTTATGTTAAAACTGTTTTCCTAGACAATGTAGATAACTCAAGCTATGTAAGTTTTCTTTCCTAAACCATACTACTGTATGTGATAGTTTACCGTATTTTGAAATTCATTATTGATAGAACTTTAACTGACATCTTTAGAAATATGACACTATTTACTTTTGATATAAATAAAACAAAACAAGAATATACCCCTATTGTTCTGGCAGCACTTAAGGAAAGCTGTGAATTCGCCATTTAAATTGCTTTCAGGTTCCTGAGTAAGTTACAGTTTTAGAGACCAGTATCTGAGATGCATCTCAGCACCATGAGAGGAATTCCACCACAGTGAAAGTTTTTCATGTTTTTATGAAACCTTTAATCCTGCACTCCAAGCTTTTCCCCTTACTTACTTGCATTAGATTTTTCCTGAGTGGTATCTGCATCAGTGTTAGAGCTGACAGACTGGCTGTCGGAGTTTTTGCTGCTATCACCCAACTTTTTAAGTCTGTTCAATCGTTTATCTGTTTCTCTCAGTCCATATTTACTATTAATCACAGGAGTAGGCGCTGGCAGTCCCACTCTTGATTTAAAAGCACCAGTTCCACGTCTACAAAGAAAAAGAGAACAAAACTTATTAGTAACTATTAATATGAACTTAGAACTTTGTCTCATATACAGTCCCAGGTATATTTGGATAAAGAATACCAATAACCACTGAATTTATTAGCATTTTGTGGACTGTTTTAGGAAGATATCCATATACTTATCTCATTTTAGTAAGATGTGCAGAAAAAGCTTCCATTTATTTCTTGCAAGAAGAAAAATCACAGATGTAGGTCTCCCTTGCTTCATATGTCTATTTTAGTATTGATTCATAGTCAAATTATACAAGTGAAGATTATACACAATACTTTGAAATACTATTTATGTATTAGCCTAGACAACAACTTAATTTTTTTGTAATCACATCAGGCCAGTAAAAAATTACAGCTTCAAGTACAATGCTTGTTACTGTATCAGCAAGAGTTGAAAAGCACAGAAAATTAAGTAAAATTATTACAAAAGTTCTGTGTTCCTTTGTTACTGAAAGGCTCCAACACGTACCTACCATGAAAATGCAATGGCTGAGCAAACCTTGTATTTTTATTTTTCTTTTAAAGTAACCAGTGAAAAGGATGCAGATAAAGAGTTCCTTTACTTGCACTTAAAGCACTACTACTAGGATTGCTTTCACACTTTTTAATAATCCAGTATGTTTGCACTTCACAGATTTACTGAAGACAACTTCAGTTTGGATTCCAGTGTGTTGTACTGGAAGAAGATCTACAGAACTCAAAAGTGCAACAAAAAGATCAGACAGGACCTCAAGCTCCACAAGATAAGTTATTACGCATATACAATACTTGTTCTCAAACTAATATTTGTTTGGTAAGAAACATTCTTTCAGTATTACTTTGAATGCTGCAAGTTGCAGGCATCTTAAGATACTAGACTGAACTTTGCACAAGCAACAGCCAGTTCAGGTCAGAAAGTAGTAGCGGTGCTATAACAACCACCACTGTCTTCTGACATGTCATCTTTGGTGCTCAGTTAGCCAGCATGAACAGCAGGCTCACCTAAAAAGAGTACGTGCACATATGTAAAGATATGCAGATTTTCTTGGTGATGAATCGTACAATGCCAACCTTTCCACAGCTCCCAAATGGACCCACAGATTTTTAGAAGTCTAGCATTTTAACATTACAAACTAATACCCTTTACAGCATAGTCAAAATTAGGGCATTTATAGATTTTTTTGTGGTGTACCAAGACACAGTTGCCTCAGTGCTAGTAAGGACTTATTTTTCCTTCCTCAACTCTCCTAAATTCAAACACCTTATATTTGATTGGTGTAACAGAGACTTGTGACTGAAAAGCAGATTCCTTAAGTTAGAACTACCCAATGTTAGCTTTAAAATAAAGCATTTTCGTGTACTTAAAATACGAAGATGACAGATTAGTGTAAATGTCTGGACACCAAAAATTTGTTTTTTCCTGAAAGAGAAAGTGTATCTGTATTACATTAACAATCAAAGAAACCTGAGCAAAAAGAAACATATAACTCCAAGTAACAAGGCAAAAACAATAATTATGCACATTTATTCAATACTAAGCAGCTCCCAGAACTGAAGCACATTTTCATGTGCAGCTCTCTAGATAAAGTCTGAGACTGTACCCTTCACTTGGAACGATCTACTAACATTCTACGAGCTTGGAGGTCCACACCAGGAAGTTTTCCCTTGAATTGTATGAACTCTTAGTGACCAAACTAGCTAGTAAAACTGAAGGTAGATTCATTAAACTATTGATACGGAAGTGCGCTAAGCTATTTCTCAATATGACTAATATTTTGTCCTTTAGAGGATTTTGCTCTCTACAGTTAGGTCAAGCAGTAACAGAACTGGTTTATCTTCTGTGTAGTTCCCAAGTTCTAATAACATATGGTGAAAACTACTTTCCCAGCAGAAGAGAGCTTCAGGTCAACACAGAAAACATTAATGAGATTTGCTTTTTCTAGAACCAAAAAAGTTGGGGGCCAGTTGCTAATGATCTTGTAGCAGTGACAATTGCTTTTTCTTCCAATTCTACTTTATTCAATACAAATATAAGAAAATAATCTTTTTTGTTATTCACCTTTTGGGTTATCTACAAAATTGGGAATCAAAAGAATAAGAGAATGCAGGAGCTCTCAGGAAACATGACCATTCAGTAACAACATTAAAAAAAAATAATCATTACAACAAATAGGCAGGAAGCAATTACAATGTGTCCAAAAGTCTGGGTACTTGTAATCAAGGACTTTCAGTTTCAGAAAATAAATCATCAATATGCCTAATTCCATTTGAAACTTATCTACATCAATTCATACCTTTCACAGGTATAACATTCGCAGTATTCATTATTTTCTCCAAAAAAACCATCTCCATAGTAACAAGAGATTTCTTCTCCAGGTTCAATATCTCTTAGAGCTTTCACACATGCCGTATCTCTGCCCGTTGATACAAACTGGGAAAGGAAATGACAGGAAGGGGAGGAAATTAATCACTAAGGTTGAACAGCTTGAATAAGAAAAAAAAAAAAGTTGGGCAGAAAAAGGGGTAGGGACAAAGGTAAAAAAAAAAAAAAAGCGGGGTGCTTTATTTATTTACTTTTAATTTCTTGCTTACCTTACAGTTAGGTCTGCAATCTGAAAAAGGTCCAAAAGATAAAGTCAATTAACTGTTGATAAGACCTGAAACATGAATAGTTGTAGATATCTAAAGTAAGGATTCACTCTGACTTCAGTAACTGTAGAATCTCAACTAAATACTGGGAGTTATGATAGTATTGCACAAAGCTATACATCAAAAGATCCCTATTTTCACACAGTTTGGTTTCTGAGCCCTTCCCTACGCTATCACAAATGTTCAGTTTCCCTCCTCCTGAAGGTAATATGATTTTGTTGCATGAAAACGCAACAGGATCAGTTAAATCTCTGAGCAAAAAGTTCACTTAAGAAATACATTATTGTTGACTAAGTTCACAAAAAATTCAGGTTAACCCACAATATGCTCCACTAATTGAGCTCCAAAGTCTCTGTAAAAGAAGAAGGCATCGCTTCCTAGAGCCTTCTGTGAGTTTCCCAGTTCACAGCTGATCGGCTCTGGCCTGGGAAAATCCCAACAGGATTTCGATCCAGTATCCCAGATTCAGATATTTTCTCTAAAGTTCTTTAATGTTCAGCTCACCTATAACAACACTTCTGAGTGGAACTACTTATGTCCTTTAACATGCTTCCTATACTTAGTACTCACCATGATTGATAAATGCAGCAGGACCGAGCCAGAGTTGTGCACAGTTTTTCCGTGTGGAATACATGACGCTGAAGTCATTTTCTCCATGTCTCAGCAGCATGTTTTCTTCCATTTCTGATAGCTCAGCAATACAGCCCACAAGTAATTCAATTTTATCATTTCGTTTCCTTTAGTGTAAAAAAAAGAGTAGCAGAAATAAGAATACATATGCCAAAATTACAAAGTAATATCACAGAAATAAAAGTTGTCAATAATGGGAAGTGTTTTGTAAACTATTTCTCACTCCCTATAAACCTCATGTTTTAATTCACTCAGAGACAGGATATTAGGCCAAATAGACATTTTATCAGACAGGAACTAAATGTTTTTATGCTACTATATAGAACCAATTACATCAATTCTGACAGGCATTACCGCCATTGTTTCTACAATTTCCTGAGACTGCAAGCAAGAAATTGCAGGAGTTGATTACTTCAGCTTCTGCAGTTGTTAAAACCAAAAGCCAGATTTTTTTAATTTGTGCACAGTCCCTCTCCATCAGCGCTTAAGAGATTTTGACTTCCTCCAGCTGCTCTCGTTTGCATTCCCTATCCTTCTTCCTTTGGCTAGGAAAACACAGCATAGGGAAAATGCTTAGAGCTCAATGGCCTCTTAAAAAAGGCCCAGTATTGACTAGATAAAGGCCGCAATTTATACAAGATGTCTTCCTCTCTCACAAGGAGTTCTTCAGCATCAAACTGGTCCTTGAAATAGACCACTCGGAGAGTGAGCCAGGGGATGACAATGACATAAGGACCAACAAAAGCCAACAGATCCCTGACACCCTGTGCAGACAGCCTATCTGCTACTGTACTCAACACTCAGCTGAGGAAGAAGTTATCTTGCAAGGGCACTGTGTCCACTGCTCTTTAGAGGGTCCATTTTAAACTTTGGCCAGATTACTCTGACACGGATGAATATGGAGATACTAAATATACCTGAGGGACACAAACTAGAAGCCAAGCCTTTTACATGCAAAATTCTCCTTTCACAGAAAGTGCTGAGAACTCTTATCAGTTTTGAGTCTCAACAGTTTTCCAGATATTGGCAGGGTTAAGAGGCAGCCCTCCTGCCTTGCTCACTCTCAGGTCACTCAAGATTTTGAGCATGGAAAGTTAATTAATTTCCAACACGCCTAAACACGCCAAACAATCAGCCGAGGGGAGAATTCAAACAACAACAACAAAACCCCACAAACCCCAAAATACTGATTATATCATGGCTGTGGAACATCCAGCTATGAAGAGCTAGACACTGACCTCAACCTTCTTAAAGCTTAACTCTCCAACAACTTGTTTACTGGCTACACTGCCAGTGCAATGTCTGGCCACTCGATCCGAGCCCACGCACAATAGCATATCACTGTCTCAGTCGTGCTTTTATGACTATGTACTGCCACAAAGCAAAACAAATACAAATCATGGGGACGGGGGAGACGGGAAAATACATTTTAAAATCTGAATGAACCCAGGGATCTGCTGGTGCTGCCATAGGCATGCTTATAATGAGACTCAAATGTGCCACTGGGCTTCCAAGTTTGTGATTCCGGGAGAAATTTATCTTGCACAATCAAAATATGCACTCTTCAGTTTCAAAGAGGTGAAAAACTAATTTTCTCCACAATTTTTTGTTGTGTAACAAATCTGGCATAATGAGTTTTGACATGTTTGTGTTTCTCACAGGAGGCCAACAATTCACTATTACAGGAAAATAATTATCTGACTGAAAATAAGATTAAGAAAACTTATATACTGAAAATGGTATGGCTATGTCCAAACAAAGGAATATTTTACAGATGCACGTATTGCGTGTTAAGTACTTAGCAAAAACAGACAACAAATTTAATTTGTAAGTAAAAATACAGAGCTTTGTATTTCACTGGTTGCAGTTTTAATTTTAAATCATGCATTTTTAATATCTTTTTGGAATCTTATAAAATAACTGACGGAAATAGAATGCATATGTTTCTTACCATTCTTTTGTTGCAACAATTTTGGCTCCATTTTGCTCAGAAGAATACCGATTGCAAGGCAGGATCTCAAACCCACTGTCAGTTGCAAACATTCGTAAATAAATAAATACCTGCAATGAAAGAAAACAGTACTTTTCTGTTACAAGCAAATCAAAAGCAGTGAGGAACTTCCTATAAAAATAATGAAAATCAGTGAACTAAAAAAAAAAAAACCCATAAAAAAATGGATATTGCAATGGGATAGTGTTTCTGAAACACATTCCTGATTATAAATTTTAGTACACATTATGTTAAACTTACTTCTTCAAAGTGGCCTGCAGGAACCCTTCCATGGATAACGGATTATCCAAAGAGTTTAAAAAAAAATTTAAAGATGCCTTGAATGCTGTAAAATTGGTCCAACCAATGAAAATGTGTAATTTCTTCTTGAAGTCACTGAGTAGTTGCATTCAAGAATTCCGCTCAGATCTTTAAGAACCACTGAGACCTAGCAATTTCCCAGATCCAATTTTATTCTTTCTAGTTCTGAAAAATATATTACTTCTATGACAAATCTAGTTCTTTTCTTCTTCTAGTTCTTTTTAGTGAAAGCACAGTTGTATTACTCAAAAAACACTTCGGGAAAGTAGCATTTGCTGCCTACCTTTCTACAATACTAGATTTGATGCACTTTAAAGTAGGCCAAATTCCTTTTGGTTCTATCTGAGAACAATGCACTCACTCCTGAAGGAGTTTTCTTTTACTTTTCCCCTCCCACAGTAAAGAAATACTGTGATTTCCCTACAACTTTGAGAGGCAAGATCCTTTATACAAAGTGTATGCCGGGTGTGGAAAGTGGAGGAAGACCAGTAACACTTCCACATAAAGCCCTACCCAAAACTGAGGTATTTTGAGATAGCAAGGCTTCTCTGTTTACCTTTCTTTGTCATGCAATTTGATTTACAAGAACTGTACTAAAAAAACCCCAAACAAATCCAAAACAAACACCACCACTACCCCCAATAAAAACCCCAAACAAACAAAAAAGAAAAAGGAGGAGGGGGGAGGAAATCCCTTCTGAAGAACAAAGAAATCCTCAAAACTCTTGTCTTCTCTCTTCTGCTTATGACTTATGCCAACAGCAAAAGTGGCAAATATATTTTCCTTTCTACATTTCTATTAAATAAAAGGCAACGGTAAGTTAACTCAAAAAAGTGGTGTTGTGGGCAAAAGCCAGCTGGGTTTTAAAAAACAAAGGAAGTTTCTGTTAAAAAGCAATCAAACAATGTGTAACAGAGCAGTGGATTAGTGTCCTTTACTACTGCTATATTCCTAAGAATTTTTTACATTTTCTTAGCCTTTCAACCATCTGAAAAAGCACATTAATTACAAATACACCTACATGTTCCTTGAACAACCTTTCCTGCATTTTGTTCTTGTTAAGAAAATAGTGCCGGGCCCAGTCACCTGACGTCAAGGACTTGAAGGCTTTTTCTAAGTGCTCATCTTTCTTGAAACGTTCAATCACCTCTTTTAGTTCTTCTTGCCTTCCTTTAATAGGTCGAAATCTGAAATAAAGAATAAAGCTATTCCAGTCTTCACTGTTACTCAGTCTCAATTCTTCCTCACAGTTACTTGCAGCACACAGTTCTTTTGCTACCCATATAACTTATTTAACTCTGAGCATAAAGAAACTGACTATTAGGCATTCAAATCACAGGCCCTCATTTTCTAAGATAATGGTAGAGGTAGGATAAAGCCATGCATGCTACTTGGAATGATAAACCCTCCATTCTGCTGAGAAAACAATTTATTTATAAAACAAATCTCTGATAAGATCAACCAAAACAGAGTAATCATTTCACTGTTTTTGACATCTCTCACGTGAAACAAAGTAGCTAACTCACTCCTATTAATACAAATGTTATTATCCTTACTTCCCTAATAAATTTACTATCATTAAAAGCTCATGTGCCAAAGAAACTAGCAAATAAAATGGATGTTTGAAGCTTCCTACTTTAACACCAGTGTCAAGGGATCTATGCACAGTTCTGCCTTTTGTAGCTGGACATGTGATTTTAAATTTAAGCCCTTGACTTAAATTTAGCTTCACATACTACAGTAAGTTTTTTAACCAGGGAGCAAACAATTAGACAGCAAAACTGAAAAGACCAAGTAAGAAAATTCAAAACAGAAACAATATGTAACTATCTTGAAGAGTGATTTCAAATAAACTTTTGCCCACCTGAAAGCCTTTTTATATTAACAAATCCACCCCATGGGTTTATGTAGATTGAAAACTTAACATTTACAGTTATGTAAAATACACCTCAACAACTACACAAGAAGTATCTATAAACAGTAATACACATCATAGATATTACATCTATGGAAGACTGAAGTTCCACAAATTAGTGCGATTATAAGAATTTTTCCCCAAAATACAGGCTACGGGAAATAGGTAGCTGAATATCACGAGTAGATAGAATATGAAAATAAACCCCTGTACAGAGAATTCTGCTTCCTTCCCAGAGCTTGAGATTTAAGAAATACCATCCTTCATATACAGAACAGAAAAAAACTGGTTACAGAAAAAACCTGTATGACTACAAGAAGCAGGAGCTCCATTTCTGAGCTGCAAAACCAAGAGAAAGCAGAACTTTGAGATTATGTCAAGTCTCTACAAATTGTCTTTGGCTGAGCACATACCCACATATGCTCTGCTTTGGGGTGGAGGTGGGGTGTATGTACTTTTAAGTGTATGACACACCCCAAGGGACTCTTCACAAAGATAAAACATGAGGAAGAGTTTTCTGCAGCTTCTACAACTCACACCTGTTGCTTACACAGCACACGACAAGCGCTAAACAAGCCGAGAGCTTTTGATTAAATGCCTAAGACTAAGTCCTGTTACGTGTTGCCTGAAGTGTGTTACCCCGCTGATGTTATTTCCTCTTACTTACCAAATGAAGCCTGTATTTGCTGATTAAAGAGAAGAAGGAAAAATAAAGTCTTGAAGTTGGTGGAAGAAAATCCCATCAACTTCTTCACTTATACCCCATTTTTTAAACTACCATATCACTTGGTTTATCCTCATCTTAGAACATTTCAAGTAACTTATTTTTAGATGACCAAATTAACCTAAGTTATATGAAGGAAAAAAATACTTCAACCGTTACACATCCCAATTTTAGTTCACCTTGTAAAACAGTAAGAGTTTAATCAAAAATAACTAGTAATGATGAGGATTCAATTTCCTTCATTAGAAGTAAAATGTTGTATTTATGTTCCTGATACAATTAAGCAAGACCTCCTAACAGCACTATCACTTCCAGCAGCAGTGCATTCCATGCTACTGCTTTTACACACGTTCTCTGCATTCTCCATCTGGAAAACCTTGTAATGCAATGACTAAGCAACCTTTTAGATCTTTCTGAATATGGCAAAAATTATCAGCATAAGCCTCTGAGCTTTTAGAGAAGAAGACAGAGTAAGAAGTTTTGAGAAGACATTAGGTAAGTTTTCTTCTGGCTGGGATAACATCTAACAAGAGTCAGTCAAGAAATAGATGCCCACTTGGAACTGTAGTACATACCACGCCAAGAAGTTTCAAACCAAGTTCTTTATTAGAGAATATACTTAGCCCATCTTCCCCAAAAGCCTAACAAGCTGCTGAAACCTCATAATGGAGGAAAACTCTGTTCAGACTACAGATGACATAGCACAGCAAAGTCTCCCTCAACCTGCCAGTCAGCTACAAGAAAAGTATCTCCCAGTATTCCTAAAACCAGAAAGACTTCTCCCAGATTTGGTAGTCATAACACACAGAGCTTCCTCGGACATTAAGGAAGGGGAGACAAAAGAAAAAGCAGGCCAGATGCTAAGCCCAAACAGTGGTTCTCATGATTTTCAGAAAAAGAATCAACACCTTACATTTTCTAGCAATTAGAAGCACATTTTATAGCTCCAAAGCCACACTCATACTTCAGGTCTTTCTCAACATACCATCTTCAGATGCTGACTAGCTGTATGACTAGCTACCTTAGGGAGCTCAGAACCTGTCCCCAACCCTTTAGAAGTCACCTGTCTACCTCCATGGATTACATTCAGCATGTGTTTCCACCAGTTCTTGTCTCAAGAATTCCATGCTGCTGGTCTAGCAGAAACTCATGCAATATTATTCATGAGAAGCAGAGTAGTTAGTGCGTGCCCAAGTCTTTAAAATCCAAAAAGAAAGCTGGAAGCAGGCAGGGGGTGTACAGATTTGAGCCCCTCACAAACACTGAACGGTCAGATGAATGCTACGCTGTATGCCAGGCATTTGAAACTTGAAACAGAAACTGGATTGTTTAAAGAACGTGAATCTTGACTCCTAAAGATTCAAAAAAATCAATACCCAGGACCTCCTGCAGCACCTCCATCAAAACATTGTACTGATATTTTTTTACATGGTGACAAGACAAGACATAATGAGAAAAGGTAACCAGGAATCCAAAAAAGCATGGAGTGTCCACAAGTACACGGAAAGATGCTGGAAACCACCATCATGATGTACATAGTGCATTTCACTTCAAGGGTTCCCAAGTGAGTGGAACAGAAGGACGCTTTGCACCCTGAGCCCAAGTTAGTGAGATGTTCACAGCTCAACAGCACATGTAAACTGCACTGAGAGTATATAAAGTTTATGAGCTAATTCAGAATACTACAACCCAGACTCCTTACAAAAGCTCCAGTGCTTTCACAGATCTATCTCCACATACACTTTGGAAGGTACCTTCTGATTTCAGATACTGAAGAAGCCAATATGCCAAGAAAGACTAGAAGTTGAGTGTTTCTTAAGAATTTGATGGCATGCTGATAGACCCTCCACTTCCTCTAGGAGTATCACGAAATAGCCATTTATCCATTAGTCTTTCCCAGCACTACCTATCAAAAAGCCAATCAGTTTTGAGAAGAAACCTTAAACGCCATCATTTTCATGGCACAGGACTTCCTCATTTACATGTGACATTGAAAAAAAACGTACGCATCTCCTGGAAGAGTCCACATGACTGAGCACCAATATGAAGAGAGTCTGAAGAGACCCCACAGCTAAATGTATTTATAGAAACTGAGACAAAGAAACTGGCTTTTAAGCGTTAGTAAAACAGGAGAGTAGTTCAAAGAGGAAAAGTAAGAGAGATAGCAAGAGCACAAGAAAACCAACAAAACCAACCAGCCAAACCAGTCTCTAAACAGAGAATCAACAAAATGAGAATTGTTTACCCAGACTTCTGATTTGCTTCTATGAACAGTACCTTTATTAGACTCCATCATGGAAACTGAACAAGACACTCTGGTGTTTAATTCTACGCACAGGCACAGACCCCTTGAGCCACCCTACAAATAGCTTTCAGGGGTCAGTTAACACACTGAGTCTGCTGCAAAACAGTCTGTTGGTTAAAGTAATCTAGGAATGAGAACCTCCAGCTATCACAGTATCTTTAAAGAAATAATAATAGCTCTTGTTCCTGACAAGCTGCAGAACAGAAATTTTTCACACTTCACTAGGAAATATTTATTTTTCCATCATCAACAAGATCCAAAAAAAAAGTTAATGGCTACTGCAATTTCAGAATCAGCTAGAAGATGATCTTATCCCAGTTAAGGGCAAACCGAGGTGGTCTCAGTAAGGAAGATGTAGGAAAATGGCTTGGGGAAGCAAAGTTCTTTCTCTCTCTCAAGTTTCTCTTACCTCGGGAATACTTAAAGAATCTTGAAACTCCAAGGTATAAAGCCAAAGGTCAGTGAGATGCTTGCCTATAAAGGAAGTTAAAGGAGAGTTTCTGGTAAGTTGAGAAGCACAGTACCTTGCTCAGTCTCAGTCACTGAGAGCAGTGAGTTTGAACAAAAAGGATAAACTGATCCTGCAAGAGATCCAGTATGGAGCTCTGTATAGTGTACCAGTGCATGCTAACGAGATATACTTCTAAACCAACTTCTTAACTTCTGACTAGAGAATATCAAGAAGGGTGAATTTATCAGAACATAACATCCCATTAGCCTCTTAACAACAGGCATTTTGTCTGAATTATATTTTTATTTAAGTGACTATGGGAAGACAGCAAGTTACTGTTCATCTAAAACCAGAGATACAGCATAAAAACTAAAACCGCAAGACTGTTAAGCATTCGAGACAGCACAAGAGTTGAAAATCATCTCTGTGTAGTAAGTGGGAAATATCTATTTAGCTAACATACATTCTTGCTTCCTCCCCCCAACCCTCTGTATGAGTATCTTAATTAATAGCTAATTATCTGAAAATCAACTTGTTCTGTGTTTAATCTCCAGTGTTGCTATCTGGAAAAAAGCACGTTCTTTAAAGGCAAAAACTCAAAAGGGCATTTCTAATGAAGTAGTCCACATTACTTAGATTTCTTGAACTGAAACTATCCACACACTGATGTGATAGTGTGTACTCCAGTACAGCCTAGAACAGAATTAAAGAAGATTCTAGTAGCCACATAGTTTCATCCTCCTTAATATGGTTAGCAAATAAATGCTTTAAAAAAATAAATATGGGAGGACCAAAGAAAAAAAAAACCAACCCCAACACTTTTCTTCATTCCTACATTCCTATTCTGACATTCCACTGGTAAATTTAATTTTGCAGTTACCATGATTACTGAATGGAAGCCACTCCATCTTTTGGAGATGTAACTCTTTTTATTGAAGTTAAAGGTGCAACTAGAAAAACTGTGTAAGAGTAAAGTGGTGGGTGCTGTTTTGGAGTGGCTGGTTTGGATTTTTTTTTGTGGGTCGGGTGAGGGGTCTGTATGTGTTGGTTGTTATTTTTTTTTTTTCTTTTAAATCCAAAACATTCAGCAGCAGCAAAACGGTTAGTTCCAATGCCATCACTGTGTGCAATTACACACAGCAAAGGAAGACATCCAGAAGCAAGCTAAAGGACTCTACTGAATTAAGTTACCAGCAGAAATTAAGAAAAACAGAGAAAGCGGATTTTACACAAAAGTTGAACAAAATTATGCTGGAAAGCATGAGGTCTGAAAAATGTAAAAACTTCTGAAATAGGATGTCACTACCTAAGAACTGTGTATCCAATCCAGTACCTCCACAGTGCTGCCACACTGGAGTTGAACTATACAGCCACATAACTTTACTTAGCAGAAGCTGCACGACTTATTCTACCTCCAAGCCCCATTCAAGATGAATACTGAGCCCTTTAATTATTTTATTGAAATTAACTATGGAGTTCAGAAGAGATTCATCACAGACCCATGAATGCAAGTGATATAGAACTGCTTTGCCTTTTTTGTTGATGATCAGTGGGGACAGACTGACATACCCCGTCACGTTCAGGAATGACTGCCAGTTTACACCAAGGCCAAGAACTGCTCTTGGTGCAGTGCTGAGAGAAAGCAGCTTCCTGTGCATCATCCCCAAACACCTCATGTCTGCTACAGAAAACATGGAAAACTTTAAAGCTTGGTCCTTTAGTCTCACATTATCAGACAAAATGATCTGCACCACACACCAGCTTGTAACTTCACTGAAAGCAACAACATGGAGTTAGGAAACAACCCTAGATACTTCTGAAACTACAACACATGTAACTTCTTAAATCACTTGCAAACTTGAATAGACATCAGAACTCTCAGTATTGCCTGGCATGATGCTGGTGCCTTAAGGAACTAGGAAAAAACAGTGACTGGTAACAGCAGCAGTATTATCAGGAGTCTAAGATTCATATACTAACACATTTCTATGCAAGACAGTAGGGAGTGGATCAGCCATTAAGACAACTTCAAGATTCAGGGCTCAGCCTATGGAAAATTATCTGAAAATAACAGATAGTAAGATAAGCAAGAATTCATTTGGCTTTTTACAAGTCTCAGTTTTTCTCTCTACCATTAGACAGCCTTCAGTCAAATGGCTTGCAAAATCAGTTATGTTTTTACAAAAAGGACAGGCATGCAAGACTAAGTAAATCTTACAGTCAGGATAGCCTTTGTCACACACACAAAAGTCTGGTAACAGCATTTGTGCAAGAAGCAACAAAACCTCTTAGAACAACTATACTTGACAAGGTAATACTACCTAACATATGGGATGGGTTTTTTATTAACTGCTAACCTGCTATTCTGCCAAGGTAAGAGCTACCAATTTGATGAAAGAATGACCAGGAGCTCTGAAAACAACCTGCCTTCTCTTGGAAATCCAAGAGGATGAAAAAAAGTTACTTTTGGGTAAAGCCACTAAAGACATTTCCAGAGCTATATTTTATGCTGTCCATCAAACCCCTGGTGACAAGAAGATATTTCAGAGGAATACCAGACAAACTCACTGGGGAACCACACTGTAACCTTTTGAGAACTAGTTTTCAGCTCTTTCAGACACTACTGACTTGACAGCATACAGAGCTAACAGCCCAATTCCCAAGCTGGAGGGGATTCAGGAATTGCAAGACTTTATTTTTATGGCACCTGGAAAAAGAAAAAAAACAACCAAAAAAACAGCCAAAAACACTAAACCCAAAAAGTAACAATCATGTTCTTGTCACCTCTCTAGCATAAGATCCCTAATTCAGTATAAATAAGATGGAAAACAAAGATGTTCCAACAATAATCTAGGTATTTTACTAGAATGTTATGAGGTTTTTTCCTTAGAATCAACATACCCAGGGCAAAACAACAGGTCTTTGCAAACTCTTCAACTAAAGAAATGAATGAAGTAGGATAAGTGCTTATATAGAAGACACTTACACATACAAAAACACAGTCTTGGCTTCCACACGGAAGGTAAAGTATAACTTCAATAAATCATCAACTTACACTGGGCTGCTGGTTGCAAAAATACAAACCCCTCGTGTTTCCAACAACAAAGCAGAATGCTGGCATACTCACTGCCACAGCAGGTCTTCACACAAACCAGAAATATCACACAAACAGGAAATATTTGCTTGCCATCATAAATGGCTTCTTTATTTTAAGCATACCTCAATATACAAACTATGTAATGAGTATGACTTCATTGCACTGAAGCAGAAGATAAGTGGTAAATCTTAATTTCTACTACAATCATGGAAGTACTGGCATCTGGTATTTTGAAAATGGTCTAGTGTTTTTGTATTTGCTTTCCCTCACCTTCCCCCAACAATAGATCTCTAGAAAGACAGCTTACTAAATGAAAAGAAGACGATCTAAGCCACGCAGCTACAGTAACAATCAGGTGTCATCAATGTACCAAAAAGATAAACAAGAATTATGCTGATGCCTTTATATTCATGCATTGCAACAATAGAAGCTCTCTCACCAGGACATTATGAAAGAGGCAAGATGCATTTCTGGTAGATGCTGTAAACCTCACCTATTGCCCATCATGCTTCAAAGTGATTAACTATTGTCCTCGAAGACTGCCTGTCTGTTCTCCAAGTTTGAGAAATTAAGAAATATGTATACATGATGATAGTCTTTCTGTAGTCTTTTGATTCAAATTATTAAACAGGTATTTTAGGTGTTGAAAACGTATCAGCAGAAAACAACATTTATGAAAGTAGTTTCTCCACCTATTAAACAATGAATACATCCTTAGCAAAAAGCGTAAGGATTAATTACCTGTGCAGAACCTATAGACTACCATTCATCCAACACCACAAAAAAGTCTCTTCAGCATATAAATTTAGCTCAATTAACTGCTAGAAATACAGACACTCCAACATGAAATGTAAGAGTATCTACCTATCCTGGTTTGGGCACAATGTGCTCTTATAACCAACAGCATGGAGGGAACAGGAAGAACGCAAGCATTCCTCTAAGATGGATGTTGCACTCTCCAGTGAAAAAGAAAAACTTATTTGGAGTAAGTCTTTACAGTTATTAGGACCCTGATGCTGCAGCTTCATATCCAACTCACGCTGTCAGGTTATACCAGCAACCATTTATGTTATATGACAAGACCAATTAATCTGGCGGTCATTTTTGAAGCAATCACCTTATTACATACAGACAAAAATCTACTTAGCCAATACTCTGGTTATGTGAAGTATGGTTATGAGAAGCTGCACAGGTACATTGTTCTTGAAAAACAGCCACAGCAACAGTGTGAATGACTGAGCAGCCTGTTTCCCATGACGTGCTACCTGGAAATCCCAGCTCTTATTATTAATAGTAGTAGTCATACAATAATAAGCACATGGTTCCTGTCCTTAGAAACTTACTATTTTTATATAACTTCTCCATTAAGCTAGCAATGAAAATCTCGTATGCAAATAAAAGCTTAATAGAGATCTATAGAATATACTTATCATCCCCAGTACACCTGTGGAACAAGAAAAAGAATGCACCAACCAAACCCTAAGACCACACTGCACTCAGACCAGAAATACTCAAGACAGGTGCGTAACAGCAGAAAAGTATGTGCAGTTCTGGTAATAAGGTTCCCAATAAGCACGTTAATTTATCTTATACAGACACGTCCGAGTTGCCTTACTTCAGCATGGGTCTCCACGAACTTAAAATCAAGTGACAGCAACACTGAAGTGTTTGGAAACTGTGTATTTCTTGTGATGTCCAAAGAAGAAAGAAAAAAAAAAGACACCCAGGGACAAGAAATAAACAGAAAAGTCCCCTAACACTAACTTCTGTATTTGAAATATTTCAAATGACTAATGGTTTAAAACTTTTTAAAAATTATGATTAGTTATTAGTTAACTGTTTAAGTGAGGAAATGGTGTCTATTAACGTGTTCTACGGCATAAACACAAGAGCTAAAAGAAAGACCTACAAGAGAGTTACAAAAGCAGGCGGCTACAGAGCTCAGAGTTCCAGCCTCACATGCAACACCATTTTAAAGGCAGAAGCTACTCACAAATTGCCTTTTTTTTCCCCCCATACTTTTGTAAACATGCAAGAAATCCCATGGTTTTACTCTGATTACATCAACTAAGAAGATCGATTCTTTTCTAGAAAAATAAGGACAAGTTACCTAGTATTCATTTTGTGTGTCTGAAAACCTAAATAGGGATCAAGAACCAAACTAGTTGCTAGGTCATCATTTTCACACAGTTCCTTGGCAGACATTCCAGAGGAAGGCACATAACGACTTTGACCCTCAAATCCTGAAGCACCGCTACCTGCAAATAAGAGAGCATAAATTAGATATCATTTAAAGATTGTTATAAAGCCCAGCTATGCTCAGGTTGGAGACAAAAAATAGAGAACAATTAAGGAAGATGATAAAATATCTGAAGAAACAAGAGCACAGTTATTTTTTTCCATTCCTGCTTTTATTCATTTATGTAGCAGCCAATGAAGAAAGCATTTTAGAATATATTTTATGGGTTTCTTTAATTTTGGTTTCCTTCTCTTCCTCTCCCCAACTACAAACATCTTTCCAGACTACACAGTTCAGTAATGTCTGCCTCTAAAATTTCCAATCTGTAAACACGATGAAGCTATGAAAACTTCAAACCTCATCTTCCTAAAATCAGAATGAAAGTCTTACTCTGAATTTGCATTTAGTCCTTCATCCCAGATCAGTAATGAAAATAAAAATCCATGTTCCTTAAAACCATTTCATAGTGGCTACTGATATATGCAACCATCCAAAATGGGGTATACTTCTACATGTGCATTTGCCAGAAGCTGGGCTAGTATTTCAAATTCTGTATTATCCACTTCCTTCCAATCACACTAATTCTCACTTAGTGCCAATCATGTATTTTATACTTATACCAGTTCAAAATTTATTTACATTCAGTTATTCTCACTTGACTTTTAAACTGATCTGAAGAGACCTATATTCCTGAAGTGAGTTGAACGCAGCCAACAAACACAAACATAATGCAGACCTCCTTCATGAATTAAGACAAGACAGATGTCTGACTTGCAAATTGATAGATGAATCACATACAACACCAAGCTGCATAAGAATTTACATACATCTGCTTGATCTTCTCTCAACTCCATTTTTGCCCATCTTCGGATTCTCCTTTCCCACATGCTGCAATTTGGTCTGATTCTGCGCATGGTCATTAGACGACTTGCTTCCACTTCTCCTGCCATTCACCACCATGTTCTTGGATTCTCCCAGCCACTTCATTCCCACAGACAATCTGACTCAGTTGCATTTAGTCACTTTTCAAAAGGCTTGGAGAAGTGGATGAATAATTTCAGTTCCAATTCCTGCTGGAAGCAAAACATAAACATGATTAGAACTTACTGAGAAACTGCAAGACACAGATTTTAACAAAAAGGAAAAAAAAAAACAGGGAGGGTGGGAGATGATGATCTGCATTTACATTAGGAAGAAAGAAAAGCAGTTAATTAGCACTAGTACAGGGAACTGTTGCAAATACAGATATCCACAGGTGAACTATTGTCCTACATCTTACAACCACACCTGGAAGCAAAGACAGAATTCTAAAGCTGATAAATTGAGAGCTGGACTATGCACACATATATATCTATGTGTTTATATAGGCATACATACACATGGATAAATACACACACAGCTATGTGACTCCAGTAATAGAGTCTTTTCAAATGCACACCCAATTAAGATTGTATTTCCTAATAAATAAAAATCTGTAACCTATTTGGAATTCTACAGCAAAAAATGACGTTACACAAACATCCTCCCAGCAGTAAAGATGAACCCAGGTGAAAAAACCCACAACCAAAAAACCAGCAACTGTTTTGAAACGGGGCTGGGGGAAAACATGTTAAATCTTGATTTAAAAATCAAAGTAAAAAAACCCTCAATGATGATCTAGAGGACTCTGGCTACTATTTTTACTGTTCCATATAACACGAAAACCAGTTGCAACACATTTGGCTCAATGGGCCAGCACTAAGTTAGTAAATGCATTCACAAGCAGAGCTGAAATTTTGCAGTACATAAATGACCAGCAAAGCACATGCTAGTTTTTGCCTGCAATCTCCATGCCTTTTGCATAAATCATTATAAGAAAGTTACTAGTGATTTTGTACACAGTTGTGTCTCACTGTGTAACTTGCAGGAAAATAATCCAACACTGAGTTACACAACTATTTTACAATTGCATTTATGGATTAGTAATTCATTTACTTGAGGTTTAATTCATCCTCCTCCCTACAGCTTCCTTATAAAATAACAAATTGTGCCTTTTCTTTTTGTATTACTAAAAAAAAAAAAAAAAAAAAGTGCTGACACTCTGCTCACAACAGATAACAGGCATCATGTAACAGGCATTTCCATCTAGTGGAAGAAATTCCCAATAAACAAACAGATGTTTTGAAATAAGCATCTTTTCTAAAAGTTCTGGTTTAAGCAGTTGACAGCAGCAAGCAGCAAAATACCAGGTTTCTGTTAGACAATTATGCAAGCCAGCTACTTGAGGTTACAGAAACATTTATGGACAGATGATTACTAACTAAGTTACTTTAAAAGATTTAGATAACTGAGGTACAGAGAAAAACAGCACACAAGTGACTTAACAGATGTATTGGTTCAACATCTTACTAAAACTACCATCCAGAAATCTACAGGTTTTAGAACCTTTACAAATTGTCACATAAAGATAGTAAGATTATTGACAAAGTGAAACAGAATCATATTGAGGAAAAGCTAATTGAATTACTGCCTCAATATGAAGAAAAAGAGTTGAGATAATTTCAGCAGACAAGGAATTATCTTGCTGCCAGTGACAGAAGCAATTGGCTTTGACCTCAACATTTAAAATAATAATTACAAAAAAAAAAAGTTTAAATGTCTTTTTAAAGCTTTAACATAGCTCTTTGACCAAGCTGAAACCAAACAGTTTGACTATCAGAATGCAGAAGCTGCTCTCCATGCTGAAAAAATTAGTTAGGAAGTTATCAGGTACAGCCCAGAAAACAAACCAGAGACTTCAAATTTGCTAAGAAAACCCTGTTCACTGCATTTAGCTATACATAGAACCCGACATTTTTACACAGCATGTCCCAAAAAAATCCTTGGAAACCTCTCAAACCAGTACTAGACAACATTGGGTTGTTTGGTTTTTTTCCTCCTTCATAGAGCTTGTCTGATAACAAACATTCCAAAGGGGAGGGGGATTAAAATCAAACTCCCCAAACTTTCTTGTTAATCATCCCACCCAAACTTCTTTCGGAAGATCCGCACTCCCTTGTAATTACTCAATGACAGGCTCACTCTTAAGCTTCCCTCTTCCTGCTTCTCAATCCATTCATTTTACAGCTCTCCATACTCTAATTAAACCCCATTCCCCATTTTCGTAACAGTGGTAAAGAGCAGCATTAAAGCATAAAGACTTTATTAAAGACTTCCACTAAATTCAGCCTCGGTCTCTTTGTAAGCCAGGGCTGAACTCCAGCCCGTGGTGTGCTACAGCTCAGGTCCAGGTAAATGAAGTCCACCGTGCAGGCCAACTGCAGATGCATGCAACGACCTGGAGCAAAACCATTCTGCACAGCAGTGTTTGTGACAACTACCAGGGACTGTAGCTACAGTCTCTGCTGCACAAAAAAAAAGGAAACTCATCTTTCCTAAGACCTGTTTGGGGAGGGTAGACACCACCTGTGCTAAGACACATCTACCTAACAAGGACAGGGACGGTAGGAAAGTACTACACCAAAGGTAAGAAGAAACGGGGCCCCAGAAGAACACTCAAAGCGTACTAATTAGGAAAAATGCTTTATTTTGCTGCAAAATATATTGATATAGATGACAATATCCTAAGCAATCAAAAGCCATTTAGTGAAGTCTAGCAAACATTCTTGTGAAAAATCATTATTTATTTGATGCTAGCAGCCTAATGAGAAAGAAAACCTTTGTCTCCATCTACTGCTGCCTTTTACTTTCTAATACCAGCCAAATGATAAACTCAATGACTGCAAGCATGCTTCTGCAGCCTCCATTCCTTCTCCCAATACATAGACACTGCTTTCAAGAGATGGTATCAAAAGGCAAATTCCTGTCCCAGTGAACTGCTTCTAGTGCCAAGAGATAACCTACAAGAGAGGTAAAGCTGCCCCACTGATCACCACCACGTCATCTTCAATACATCTTCAGATGCCATTTCCTCTCAGTACTTTCTATGCAGACTCGTGCCGAAAGTCCTCTAGGAATGGAGGGAGAACAGGACAAGATGAACAACCATCTTCCTTAGACCTCCACAGAATTAGAGATTCCTGCTAAAGGGCTCTGCCATCAAATAATATCACTCTATTCATGGATCACTCGTGACTTCTATACTGTTAAGTTTGCCAGCACAACTTCCAAGGGACCTTTTTTCTTTCAATGTAAATGTCCACATTGCAGTTCTAACCCCTTATTAATTATACCACACCCTTTATTAATTATACCACTGCTCTTGACAATTATATTGCCTTTTATAATTCTATTATGATAGTTTTACAAGCACATTTCCTCAAATATCAAAATACAGCTCAATCGCATTTGGCACCTCTCATCAAGGAATTTAGCATTTAATTGCAGTAGTACTCACAAAAATGGAAACTCAAGCTTCATTTACCTGGTTTTAAATTTATTAAACCTATTAACACACTTTCTGAGCGTTATTTGCATTTCAGTAACATTCAGAAATACCCACCAACAACTGAAGCACAAACACGCTTAATGCTGTCACGGCATAAGATACTCAAAGCCAGAATTGGGATGACTTTGTAGAGTAGGGTAGATGGTTGGACTCAATGATCCCAAGGGTCTCTTCCAACCTAGACAATTCTATGATTCTATGAATTATCCAGAAGCAGTTACCAGACGGATGAAGCAGCACCATTCAGATTTATATCATATATGAAAAGCCTTAGTCCTTTTATACTGGGAAGTGTAGTAAATCCCTATGAATTTGAGTAAAGAAATTCTATGGATCTTCAAACAGATCTCCAAAGCTGTCTGAGCCTCCCAGGTTTTGGGCTCTCGCCTGTCAATGCAGAGAAATCTTTTTGGGAGCAGAAAAAGAAGCTGCAAAAAAATCAAATCAATAAAACCCTAAACCACAGAAAACCACACACATCACTAACCATAAGAAAATCAAGTATAATTTCTTTTTGTTTTCCATAACACAGTTTTTACATATAAATATGTGTTACTTAAAGGACGGTAGCAGCATCTAAACAGAGGCAGTGGATTTTGTTCCCCCCTCTGCAGGACACAGGCAAAGCCACTAGGATGAGGAGGTTTCCCAACAGGCAGGGTCACCCTCCTCTTTCCCATAGTTTCCAGTACGCAGGCAGTCAAAAGACCTTCTTCTAAAATACAGACCTTCTTTATTTAAAAAAAGATAAACCAAACATCTAAAATCAGTCTTCATTTGGGTGTTGGTTTTGTTTGTTTGTTTTTTAAATTAACCACAGCTGCAAAAAGTCTTCATCAACAGACAGTAACCAAAAGATCACAGACCCAGCTCTTCTGGGCAAATCAATGGTATCAAATAAAAGATGTGTGTTGTGTTGCTGGTAGCTCTAAAACAAAAGCATCAGACCTTTGAATTTGGGAAGCAGAACAAAACTATGCAACCAGTTTTTCTATGGGATCACCAGGCTGTAGGCAATTTCATTAAAGCCAGCCCACCTGGGTAACAAAAAATCCACCCACTCCTAAAAAGTGTTGAAGTTTCTAATATGAAAGACTCTGGTCAAAACCAAAGCTGAAAGAAAACTTGCACAGCTTTAAGGAGTTATTCAAAAAAGCCTCAAATCTTCTTTCAGTGACTATTTTGGACAGCTCAGACAACGACCATTAAGTCAGGGAGGAAAAGGAGGCAGAGGACGCTCCTGGATCACAAAGGCTGTGAAGCCAATGCAGAGTGTCACTTTAAACAGGAACCTAATGTTCTACCTTACACTACAAATTATTACAGACTACACCAAAACACAGCAACACCAGGCATGGAACAGAGGTCTTCGCAACCACAGAAGGTGACAAAAAGAGAAAATATGTGGGAGTTTACTTTCCTGTAATCTCTTTAGTCAAAGCTGTATCTTAAAGGCAGGTCAGGTGGTCCCCCAGGACTTCAAAGATTCTGGAGTTGAGGCTGCAGTTCCTCAACAGGATAAAAGCTACCTAGGAAGGGCTACTTCAGTCCCACCACTGCAGACACCTATTTTGGACACTGGATTTCACACCCCTTTTTGCTTGCTTTGCCCCTGAGATGAACCAGTTCAGTAAATCAAACCACCAGAACAAATAGAGGAAAAAAAAAAAAAGGGGGGGAAGTTTGAGTATTTCTTTTCAGCCAGTGAGTTCTCAGAATAAGCTCAGTGCAGGATCAGACAAGGATTAATAGTGGCACATGAAAGGCTATAAAACTGTGTCAAAACTGACTCAGGTCAGTTCAAACCATTGCAGAACAGGTTCATGAGAGCTTACACAGATCCAAACCTGATCCAAACCCAGGCTTCAGTCCTCCACAACCAGCTTGGTCTGTAGGCTCCCACTTGTGCCAGTTCTTCTGCAGCCACATGGTTTGTGTGGGTCAATGAGGACACTAATTCCAAGTGCAAATGCAGGCACAGAAGCAACAGCAGACCAGTGCAAGTGAGTGGCAGAGAGGGGATATTCACACAGAGGTGCTGCAGCAGCTCCTGCCCCTTTCTCATCTACCCCCCCATCCCACCTCCCAGGGTGATGGGGAATAACTGGCTGAGCAAAGCACCCTAAAGGCTGCACGAACCCCCCAACTCAGTGCAGCAACTTCAGCTGACTTTCACAGAGACAATCCAAAAGCTCACACTGCCTCTGGAGAGGAAGAACCTCCTTCCTCCCCCTTGCCAATTGACACAAACTTTTCTACCAGTTCTGGAGCTTGGTGGACTTCTCCAGAACTCAGTTTAACCTCATTAACCCAACAGGGAGGAAAGCAGTTCATTTTCTGCTGCCTTAATGTGCTGAGCAAGTCTAGCAAAGGATCCAGTGGGCACTAGAGCAGGAGAGGATGCAGTAGGAGGAGCAGCAGGACCACTGAAAGGGGAAGGAAGAGCGTCAGCTGTTGTGACAGTTAGGCTGTGTGTGACCTACACAGGTTGAGGGCAGCCCCACAATGGCTGACACAAACAGCACCACAGTTTAATGAAGGCTTCATACCAGCCCTGCTGCCCCTCACCTGCCTGAGCCCACTTCCATGCCACCCTCCCTCTGTGCCAGCAGAGCCAAGCGGCGACCGAATTGGGGGAGTCACCAGAAATGCCCGAACCTTGCTGGTTTGAACCACGGCACAAGAGAATGTTACAGGAAGGTGGGGGGACAAGGTCAGGGAAGTGCTCAGGAGCATTTCAGCTGGGACTGTTCCCAAATGTTTCGTGTTCTCAAACAGGTCTGGGCTCACTGTTTAGCACAGCAGTATCATACCTTACACCTACAATGTTAATTTTGGCAATTGTCCGTTGCATTAAAGCACATTGCTGTTTAGAGCGAAAAGAATGCTGGGAGTTGTAGTCCGGCCATAGCATAGTGCTAACAAAGCAAAAACCAAGTATTTAAGAGCCCTGTTTCGCTCCTGTTACTGACTGTACAAGGACACATCATCCCACTCACTCATTTAATACACAATGCACTAAATAATTACTCTAAGTAAGTCTTACTTTCCAGTTTGCAAACTCAAATAGGTATACAGCAGGGATGTTCGTATGTGTCTATCTGGCTCTAAGAACAGAACAGCACAATAAACAAAATGAACAAATCCCATTTTTCAATCAAGTACATCTTGATTTGCTCACACGTCATCACTTACAAGGAAGATGGCTTAAAGAACTCTGGACAAAAGTTCATTTTTAGTGAAAACAGAGGAGGATGCATCCACAGCTACAGTGACCAGATTATGGAAAGGGAACATGACTCCACGTGAACTTATTCTACAATATGTTTTAAGCCCTTTGATTAAAGCTTCCCACTATATAGTTACAGGTACACTATTAAGCACCTGGTCAGACTGCCACCTCCTGTGTGTGTTGCCCTGTGCATAGCTCAGCTCACCAGAAAACTACAGCAAGTCAGATACGGAAGCCCCTCATGCTGCCTGTGACACAACTCGACAAAACACCACCAATTCAAACACCACGGACTCTCTCCCTCACCCCCCATCTTTATACTTTTTTATTAGACAATAAGGTGTCAAAGATAATTTGACTTTAGAGTTTCTGGACTGCTGGACAAAGCTGTGCTTTACCCATTCCCTAAGAGCAGATATTCCCCAATGGAAAAATCACACACAAAAAAACCCCCAAACACCAAAAACGTGACAGCAGGGATTTCCAGCTAATTACAGCAAGCTCCGAGGCCGGAATGGTCACTCCAAACGAACCTCGATGAAGAGCCTCGCGGGACAAACAGGGGTCAAGACCCCTCTTTGGGCTCACGCCGTCGGGACCACCAACCCACTCACCAGAGGTGCCAGGACCTGCCGAGTGACCTCCGCTTCCTCCCCCGCTTCCCCACACGCCTCCCCGGCCCGGAACGACTCGCACCAAACCCGGCCAGGAAGGCCGGGGGGAACGGCCGGGCCGGGCGGCGCCTCCCCGGCCCCGTGCTGCCCCCTAGGGCTGGGCCTCCCACCGCCGGCCCCGGGCCCGGCCCCGGCGCGGCCCCCACCTCCCTCCCCCGACCCCCAGCCGCGGCGGGGAGGCGGCACCGCCCCGCAGATGGGTCGCCCCCTTCCTTCAGCCGCCCCACAGCGCGGGGTCCGTCCCTCAGCACCGCCGGCGGCCCCGCAACGCTGCCCCCGCGGTGGGGAGCAGCCTCCGGGCCCCGCGGGGCAGGACACGGGAACAGTCCCGTGTGCCCCCCCCCCCCCCCCCCCCCCCCCCCGCTGNNGTGCCCCCCCCCCCCCCTTCCCTCAGCTGAGGGGCACGGCCCCCGCCTCACCGCCCGCTGACAGGCGCCTCCCACGCGCGGGGGCACTCTGCTCGCGGGGCCCACGGGAGTCGCGACCCCCTCACCCCCCCTAAGACACACGCACAGACAGACATTCACCTTCCGGCCGCCCTCCCCGCTGGGTCCCTCGTCGCCGCCGGCGCTGCCCCCGCCGCCACTGGGGGAAAATGAATCATCAAAGGGAAGGGAGCGAGGAGGGGGGGAGGGGGAGGAAGCGGGGGAGGTGAGGGGGGAGAAGGAAGCGACGACTACGCGAGGGGAGGGTGGGGGAGGGGAACTAGGGAGGGGGGGGAAGAAAAAACAGCGATAGTGATAAAAAATAATTCCGAGTGGGGGGAGGAAAAAAAAATGGCGGATTAAAATCCAAGATGGCGGCGCCGAGGGGCGAGCGGTGCAGGGAGGAGGCGACGGGGGAAGCCGCCTAGAGATCCCTCCGCCGAGCCCCGCGAGAAAGAGTCCCCCGGGCTCCCTCGTAAAGACCCCGCAGGGCGGCGGCGAGGACCGGCCGTTGCCGTCGCCGCCGCTTCCTCCTCCTTTTCCTTCTTCTCTGCCGGGACCCCTCTTTCCGCCGACCTGCCGAGCCGCTGCGCCGGCCGCCGCGCTCCGAAGTTTCTTCTTCTTTCTGCCGGCGTAGCCCACGACCTCCTCGCCCCGTCCGGGGAGACGCCGCCTGCCCCTGCGCTCCAGGCGGCGGAGGGACACCGTGGCCAAGCGCTTCCTTACGCCCGCCGTAGCGGAGGGATACACCACCCGAAAGGAAATACAACCCGCCCTCCCTCTCCCATCCCGTGCCGCTCCCTGCCTCCTCCCTCCTCAGCCTCACGCCGACCGGCGCAGAGTCAGCCCTTCAGCCCGCCAGCCTCCGCGCCTCGTCCGCGGAGGAGGAACAGCGCGGGCCACAGCTCCCATGACCGCTCAGCGCGGCGCTGCGCCGCGGCGGAGGGATTTCGCCGAGAGAAAACAAGTTCCGGGCTACCCCGCGGCTGTGGGCCGCCCGGCCGTGTGTGCGCAGAAGAAGTCCCGGTCCCTCACACGATAGAGGGATCCCTCCGCCCGAACCTGCCCTTTAAATGCCAGGGACTCCCCGCCGCGGGGGCGAGTAGCTGGTGCTTATCCCTTTGGCGGTTTGGGGCTGCGGGTGCCTTTTCCACTCTGGTGTCTGTGAGGCGGTAGTTCTCCCTGAGGGAGTAGGGAACGCATCTTCAGCACCTTCAGCAGCTCCTGGGCCCCGGCACCTGCTCCCCCCGCCGCTGCCTGACAGGGGTATTTAAAAATGGCCCCCGCGGCCTGGAGGGGCTGGGGCCGCACCTCCTCCTTCACCGGGCCGCTGAAAACGCGACGGGGGAGGGGGCTCGGGCCGCTGAAAACGCGACGGGGGAGGGGGCTCGGGCCGCTG
>BJBW01001331.1:157664-185393 GCA_004320125.1 Scolopax mira
CCCGGGGGGGGGGGGGGGGGGGGGGGGGGTGGGAGTGATACCGCCCATCCGCAGGAACGGCCTCAGTTAAACGCCTTTGTGGGGGTGAGGAGAAAAAAAAAAAAAAAAAAGCCAAACCTCGGTAATTCGGCAACCGACGAACGTTTCTACGTTTTCCAGCTGCTGGAAACCACGAAGGCAAACGCTTTTCTGCTCAAAAGTTTTGAAGTTTTATGGCATACTCGGTATTTGGTGTTGCCTGTTTGTGTTTGGTGCCGTACGGTAACGCGGGTCGCAGCACGGGCTGCTCTCAAACACGAGTTTTATTTTTACGAGTTTGACAGAAGCTTTTTTAAATGATTTGCATTCACTTTAAGGTAACCCTACCCATTTGTGGAGGAGGGAAAGATTTGCCACGTAACATCTTTCCTCTCAGCAGCTTCTCACCGGGAATACCAAATCCTCAGCTTTATTCATAATAGGATGCTAACGTGGGGCTTTTTTTTTTATAAGATGTAATTTTGTGTGGAACTGAGTTTAATTTTGCTTTAATTATACAAGTGAAACAAGATCTGGAAATGGCATGTGTCCAAACAAACCAAATTGATAGGTAAATTGATTTTACTATAATTTGATAACAAGAAGTGGCCTCTGAAGCTGAGATTTTGCACACCCTGTTGCTAGAAGAGATAACCACAAACTTTTACAGCTAAATCACAAACCTGTGAAAGGTTTACTTCCAACCAAAATGGGCTATTAATAGCATCGCAAGCAGCAACGCTGGGATAATATTAATAACAACATTTCTATATTGTTTTATAGATGCACCAGGTTGCTCTGCACGTTTATGGGAATGGCTAAAGTCATCTCAGAATTTTGGATGTTGCTGGAGGGGAGGGTGCTGGCTTCAGTCCTGATGGCAATGAGAGTTTTCCACGGCTCCAGTGTTGGGTGGTGTGTCCTGTAGGTGGTTGGAGCAATACAGGCAAACCCCCCTGTTTACACCCCCAGCACAGGCTCCAGCAGGTGAGGTGGTGACAGAGCCCTGGCTACGGCTGAGGGGATGGTATTTTTTTGGTTCAGAATACATTCATCTAAAACTTAGTTCCTCTGCTATTCTGGCAATAATTATAAAAGCTAAAGAAAAAAAAAAACCAACCACTTTTCCAATTTGATTACAGTCAGGTTCGTTATTTCTTCTACATTACAGCATTTTCCCATTGCAGATCTTTCATTCAATAAGACAAAATACTGTCTCTGAAAATAATAAAGTTGGGTGGTCAAACCATGGTCAAATCATAAGATGCTTCAGGAATAAATTTACTACGTTCAACAATTTTGACTGCCCATGTTTCTTCTGGAAACCATCAGAGACGTGGCAAGTAGCTCCAACTAAATGTAATATCAGAAATTTATTATTTTTTGTATTGTGAAAGATCCATAGTTTCAACATTGGCTTCACTTCCTAAATTAATACCATATTGGGCTTAGCCCTCGCTGGAACAGGAAAAGTCTGACATAATTCTAATTAGGTACCAAAGGATGGTGATGATGGCATTACTTTTTAAAGGCAAAAAAATTTCTTTCAGTCACATTACTCAATATATCTATGGTGATTTTGTGACTTCTGCTAGAGAATATTTTTTCTGATACTGTAAGACCAAGATTTCAAGCATGTGCTAGGCAATGGATGAGTCTATTTCAGTGTACGTTGGGAAGAATCAGTAATCTTTAATTCCCAAAGTAGTAATCTAAATTGTTACCATTATAAAAATTTGCTTTTTTGCTGATTTTGTAGATGTTCCTACTTTGGGAATAGTAGCTCTTACATCGCATATATGCTATAACAGTACAGTCCTATTGTACTGTTTGCAAACAATTTTAGTCATCTGGGTTTTACCGAAAAATTGTAGTTATTAAAATATTTACGTGATGAGTGGTTGTGTAAAAGCTGCTTTGCTTCTTTTCAGAAGGGAAGCAGGAACCTCATTGACGCGCCGGAGCTGCTGCTGTTTTGCAGCCCTTGAAGCCGTGAGTGGGCCCAGACTCCTGCAGGCTCAGAACCCCCGCCCTAAAGCCTCCTTATTTGAAACCACCCCAGCCCTAAAGCCTCCTTATTTGAAACCACCCCTGCAGCAAAACCTTCAGCTTCAGCTGAAAAAGGTACCGCTCTGGCTGAGCAAATGGAGATTTGTCCCCGCGTGGCTCTGTGCCCGTTCTTGGATTTGCAAACCTGGCTTAGAGGTTGTGGCAATGGGTAACCTGGAGCACTACAAACATATAAATGCCACCACCCGCTCCACAGTTTTACTCACCCATGTTTGGAGTTGTTTTTTTTTTGCTTGTTTTGATTCTCCAGCACTTTTACACGGACCCAGCGTAAGCGTTAGGGACGTCGGGGAGTGTTTATGTGCCAGGAACAAGGCCCAGTTGTCATATGTGTTCTGGCTCTCCAGCCACCTCGGTGCCAAGAAAGCTCCAGAGCCCATCTTGTCTTGTGCTGCAACTGACCTGTACCTTATGTTGTCATTTTAAACTGGAATTACCGTGCCCAAATCCCTGCTATCACTTCTGCTGATGTTAAGAGCCCAGCAGTATAAGCCAGAGAAGCAGAATGAGGAAACACAGAGAAATACAAAGAAGGAGCCAAAGTAAATCATCAGGTGTAACAAGCTTGATATTTCATTTATGGTAATGTTTTATCTTCTGTTTCCAGCAAGCAGATGCTCTATAGCCATTATTTTTACTACTGGGGAGAAATGATTTTGTGCAAAGGCGTGACACGTTTCACGTTGCAAATGACACTTTCCTGTTGGCACGGGCACAGGGAGAATTTGTTTCCTTTGCATGCTGGGGGAGTAAATGACATCTCAGAGAGGATCAGTCCCTTCCATCTGTGCAGGAGCATGGCCTCAAAGCCCTCGCTCCACTCGGCACAGAGTCACCTCTGCCTGATGTCACGAGCCAGTTTTCACTCACCATTACAAACCCGAAGTTGAACGTTGCCAATGAATGTACACAGGAGCAAAATTAAAGATGCTTTCTATCAAAATCTTATTAATTTATCAAAAATGTACAGGTTCCTAGTAGCAGGTGGTCAATAATAAATGATAGATGGCCTCCTCTGTGTAAATTAATGTCTGTAATTCACTTGAGGGGATCTGCTGATGTCATAAGCTGCCAGAGTGCAGCCTGAGTGATTTATTAACAGCTGCAGAAATCCTAGAGTGAATTGCATCCCTGTATTCATTTAGGGCCTGCCAATTGTTATTTTTAAAATAGGGAGGTTTGTATTTCTTCATTATTATAGGGGTCTTTTCTGTGACTCTAATACAGGGACCAGGTCCAGAAATTACAGGTATAAAAGCTCATCTCCCCGCCTGCAGGAAAGGCAGATTTTCTCCACTAATGCATACCAACAACAACCCTTTCCTTTAAAATAAGCTAATCAATATCTGCAGGGGTTTACATAAGTCCTGTTTTGGGGTTTTTTTCCCCCCCCCTGCCATTAAATACAAATAAAATCAGTATTTTCTGATCCAGGAACCTCTGCCACTCAATGTTGTAGTCACTTCCTCTCTACATGTCCAAAACAAAAATATAGAAGAGGGCTGGATGCTAAACAGGAGTAAGTGCTGCATCTAATAATATCTGGATTTTTCTCTTTAGAAATCAGGCAACAGATCCAGAAGTTTGTAAAGGCACCTGGAAACCAAAATTCTCTGTGTACAAGGAAGAGGCTGTCCCATCTCCTAACACTGTCCTTGTTCAGGGAGAAAACCCTTTTGTTCCTCCATAAAATTCCTGTGTGGTGAAAGGGATGGATAATTTTATCAAGATGGATCCCAGGTTAATCACACCATTCTAAAATACGAACATACACAAGCAAATGAAATAATAATAATTTCCATTCCTTTTCCCCCCTCCCTCCCAAAAAAGTAGGTGATGGGGATGATATTAAATCATGTTTTTCAAACAATGGAGACATTTCCAAAAAGCAAGACAAGTTGTAGAGGGAGAGGGAAAAGGAGATGAGAAATAAATGATGAAGTCTTGCACGGCGGGAAGGAACAGTCAGAATTCATTTGCAAATAACTCTGCATATTATTTTTGCTAATGATGCAGAATTTCTCGACAAAACTCACAATGAGTGTTTGATGCCAGCTAGATTCCAGTGAAAACCCTTCCAGCCTTCTCTCCTCTCTGAGATTAGTTTTGTTTGTTGATAGTTAGATTTTACCAGCTCTCGGGAGAGCGCTGCAGTTACTGGCCTCAGCGAGCAGCACTGCTTTGCTACCAAACAAATACTGCTTTACTCCTGCTTTCCTTCTCCAACCTCTCTCTGGCTCTACGTAAGAGGCACAAATAGAAGGAAGGTGATGTTTGTACAGAAAACAAAGCTTAGAATTTGAAGAAAAACAGGCTCCAGAAATCGTTCACTCCCTTGAGGCAAAGCCGTTTGAAGTCATTATGAGTTTACTAATTTCAGTGGGCCTGTTATTGCTCTTACACTGTCATGGACAAAGCCCAATCACATCAGGATCCCCCTATGTTAGATGGTATTATACAAATGCACAGAAGGGTATCAAGAAACGGGAAAAAAATAGCTTTTTTTTTTTTTTTTTTCTTTCTGGAATGAAATGCTCTCCTTTGCTTGCTTTTAAAATTGCTTATGGATTTGTAGTAGCATATCAGGGCAGAAAGGACCCCAAAATGTGCTTGTTTCATATTTTTGTTTGTAGATTTTCATGCACTGATGCTGTTCTGCTCATTAGCCGATTATAGAACCTAGTAATAATTTCTTCTCATCGCTGCTTTTGGTTATATTGGAGAGATATGTGGATATTCATCTTCTCCATCTCCTACCAGAGTCTGGCAGGCCTTCGGTTTTCTCCAGATGGAGGGTGGTTCTCAGGTGCAGTGAACGTGGGATGTTCACTGCTTTTATGCTCCATCAGTACTAAAGAGTTACCTCGCAGTGAGCACTGGATCCCCATGAGAATCGTGTATCCATTCTGACACAAACCCCGCAGGCACTTTGCCAAGAATAAATCCCATGAGAAGGGCATTAAACCAAGCACGATGTTCTGTTTTCCCTGTGGATACCTCAAGCTCCAGCTATTGTTTCCAGAGAGGATGCTTTACCCAGCAATGCTGCAGTGAGGAGAATAATTTGTGTGCTTGTAATTTTAACTTATGTCCCGAGGCTGGCACAAGAATTTTTCCTCTCCTGGAAAAAAAAAATAATTTAAAATTAGAAAAATGGAGCATTTATGTCAGGTGACAAAAAAAAAATACATTGAGTGCATCTCTGTCATGCAAAATAGAGTTTACTCTTGATGACTATTTCAGAAAGGGAAAAGATTGCCTTACATCACAAGATCATACGTTTTGGAAGCATGGAAGAGGTTAATTTAGGGGAGGGAAGGATGAGGAATGAAACAAATTTTGTCCTTATCTGCTTCATTCATCTAGTTTTGGGAATAATAAAAAGTATGAGCTGAAGCAAGTTTATATAGATGATATATCAGCACCTGCAAAAAAGGAAAATGGCTCAGGATTTAATATGTGCAAATACTGAACATCTTTTTTTTCTTGTGTCTCTGTTACGATGGGGGCTAGCATCTTACAGAGGTAGCTTTGAGACCAGGTTGGAGAGAAGCCAGAAAAAAAATCTCTTTAGAAGAGAGCCAATTTTTTTTTTTTAGGCATTTGGATACATACCAGCTATTGGTTATGTGGGCAAAACCACTTTGGTCTTATTTGAGGTTCAAAGTCATACACCAATCTTGGTGTTTCTTTGGTGATAGAACTCTACAGGTCCTAAGTATCTGCTCTGCTGTACCACCCTTATGGTTCTGCAGAGGAGGGTGTCACACCACTTTACAGGACACTGGCCCATAGAGAATAGTTTCTTCAGGACAGGTTCATGGGGTCCAAACCAAATTCACTCTGTAGAGATGGAATTTTCTGTGACTTTCCCTTGGGCTTTCCCAGTCACGAGCCATTTAAGATGCCAAGCTTAGGCTGATTAAGAGAGGTTGTTACTCTGCTCTTTCCATAATTAGGGATATTAAAATGTCACAAAGTGAGCGCTCTGTCTGTAGCTGCTTTTGAAAATTTTGGTCATAATGTCCAGTTGGCTGTTTCGTTTGTGCAATTCTGGGTTCTTTAAGAGTCTCTGGGATAAATAATGAGTGACTTTCATTACTCAGAGTGGAAAGAAAGATAGATCATTTGCCTATGCTTACTTTCGAGGCTTTCATTCTGTGTGCCTGTGATAAGAATGTATATTTCAGTGCAATGGAATTACAGCTTTGATAACATCCGTTCCTTAAATATGATAGAGTCCTGCTGGACTCCAAAGGGCAATGCAATAAATCTGCCTCAGATATTATTACTTCAGGAGCAGTCATAATTGACCTGCTTCCTTGTGACTGTAAAACACATTGAAATATGTCACTGGAAATGGCCTTTTAACTCTCAGCTTTGTCTAGAACTGAAGTTTGGAAAAAAACATCTGGCTACTGTCATGGATGTATATGGAGGTGGCTTGATATCTCTGTTCTTAGCTTTGGAAAGACTGTGTTATTCATCAAGGCTGAATGGAAGGCAAGAGATGGAAATTTTGGCTGTATACATTTTTTCATACAGGCAAGTGAGAAATTGCAAACACATCTGGACTGGGATTTACTTTGGCAACAAGTTGGGGTTTTTTTGCTTGAAAGGTTTTTTTTTTCTCCTTTATGGGCTCTATCCTGCTGACTTTGGCCTTTGTGTGAAACTGCAAAATGGCTGATATAAGAAGTAGGATTGCAAACACTGAACTTGGTGACTGGGGCTAGTACTCAATGACAGAAGGATGGGATCAGACAAACTGAAAAAAAGAAAGGATATAATGTGTTCTAGGTGTGCCTGCCTAGTTTTCTGACTTTGTATTTCTGCAGAAGACACCTTCCTCTTGGCCAATATCACAAGCTGTGTCTGTTTCTTTACCTGGCTGTAACATTTGGCTAGCAGCTTGCGGAGAAAGCATTACGAAAACAAAATCCTTCTGCTGAACACGGTGCCATTAGAGGCTGGGGAAGGATTGGGATGACAGATCCCTCAACTTGGTTCTAATTTTGCGTGTGAAACATTTTGCTAATCTCCTGTCTCCTTCTGTTAGTTCGTTGTCTCTAATCCTCCTTTTTATACCTATCAGTAAGTTAATGAAATCTGCCCCAAAGGTTTGCTATGTGACTCAAGAGTGTTTAAACAGTGCGTTGCAATGAAGTAAAAAGTCCTCCTGAAATTCAGCCATTCACATTCTCCTCCTCCTCTCCCTTTATTTAGAGAAAGAATTAACTTGCATACAGCTTTCTAGCTGAGATGGGAAAAAAAATTGTTTAGGATTATTAGAAGACAATATTTGTCATTCTTGTTGAGACAATCTAGAAGGAAAAGTATCAAAGTCTACGGACTATTGCTTCTGAATTGCAGGTGCAGATTGTACTTGCATGTGTTATTTGATTTGCTGTGACTTTCTGGCATTCCTTCTGACAGAAGTATGACAGAAGTAACCACAGTGGTGGCATTGCAGATGGGAGGTCTTGCAAGACAAAGGCTGATTTGGCAATTTTGTCTTTGTTGAAATCGCTGTGGGTTTTGAAGACCTGGATCAGGTTTACAGGAGGGTGTAGTTTTACCAGCAGGAGAAGGGAGGCTCAGTGTGCAGATACTGCATTAATGAAGGGTTGACAGAGAAGCAGCCTGTGCTTCAATGCTGAGGGCAGGTCTGGCTCACATGATTCAGGGCTCTGAGTCTGTAGCTGAAGGCCAGCCACTTAAATGCCAAACCCATTTATGTCTTTGAAGAACTCCAAGATGCCTCTGAGGCGAGGTGGAGAGGAACAGAGAAACTTCTTCAGTGATGCACCAGGATAAATAAGGAGTTTCCATGTTCAAGGTTAGTGAGAACATGGATGGAGTAGTCAGAATAGATGCTTACACACATTCTACATAGAGAAAGCAAAGAAATCTTGCTTCTCCTTTCTATGCTTTGCTGTCCTTCCTCATTCCTATTAGCCGAGTGCAAGAGAACGTCTGACGACAGGGGAAACTTTCCTTGAAACTTCTGAATATTGATGGGAAGCCCCTTTTTCTTTTAAGGAGATGCCGGGTTTTCTAGTCAGTAGTTTTTCACATGAAGAGGATCTTTGTTGTTCTTCTGCTTTCATAGTCCCATCCTGACAGAAAATTGCTTCTCCAACAGGTCTCTACCAACATGAAAGGTCCTATCAGCCTGACCTGCCATGACCAGAGAGTGACTGTTCTCTTTTGGGGAGTCAGGGCCCCACTTATCAATGCCTTCTTCACAACCCAGTTACCCTGGAAAAAAATAACTACTTGTTGGCTGCCAGATAGCTAATAAATGCTTATTCCCAAGAAAAGGCCACTAGGTTCAAATCTGTAGGTGACATGGCAGGGGAGTTGGCAGGGAAAGGCCGAATTGGTGGTTGCAGGATGCACACAGCTTGTGATTTTTTAGGGAAAGCTGAAGTCAGTGGGAAGGCCCTGGTTTCACTGAGGAGCTTGAGGGTAAGAGCAATGCCTTATTAAATGTCTGATTAGGTTGATAGACTTTGCCTTATGTACCGACAACAGAATTCCAGGCTCGAGATGGGGCATTGAGGACTGTCTTGTGTTCCTGTGCATAAAGGGCACTGTGTGTAAGCCCCAGCTGCCAAAGATGTCGCTGCATGTGCAGCGTTGTGCTGAATGCAGAGGGATTACTGCACCTTGACAGCAAACCATCAAAGTTTTTCTCAGCTGCCTCAAAAAATACAGCGAGTTTATTCTTCACTTTGAAACAGTTTCTGTGCTGAAATGGAGAAGCACAGAAGAATAATCATCCTTTTTCCAGTGCAGCTTTGCTTTTGGTAGTGTCTTCATCTCCACAAGAAAGCAGAAGATCTGGTATGTAAGAGCAATCCCTTTAAAGGACTGCAGAAACCAGCACTTGTTCTTTATTAAAGCTCCCTGATAAGTCTGGCCCTCACTTCTCTTACAGCCAAATAATATAAATTTGTTTTCATTTCTTTATAGCAACACCTAATATCTGATGTAGGTTTGCTCTTGGCTTCTGCCATCCTTTTTTGTCCAGACAGTATAGATATACAGAATAGAACAATGATTTCAGTTAAAAGATAGAGGCTAAAAAAAAAAGTTTAAACGTGATATTTGAGTTTCAAATTAAGTTTAATGTTAAACTCCAAAATTCTAGCTCACAAGATCCTTTACTGCATCAGCTTCTTTGTGAGGCTACAGTCTGTATTTAGTCCCCAGTCTGCCAGGCCTGGCCAGTTTGCCACCCCATAATAACAGCTAACCTGTTCTCTAGGCTTTTTCCCTTTTCATTCAGTGTCCATTAGGTGTAGCAGGGCTGGTAGGACAGGGTTGGCCTGTCTCATGCATCCTTGCCCCAAAGAGGCCACTTCACACGATGCCCCCTTCCTCCAGTCATTGTCTCATGGGAGCTGCTCTGACCATCTGGTGCTCCTGAGGTTGGGTGATACTCATAAGGCTGTTGCATTTTTGAACCTGAGCTCCATGTGTGGATTTCAGGTTCCCATAGAAATGCAGATACTTTTTTTTTTTTTTGCATTCTTCTTCCAGTTGCTTTGTGTTGGGGATGAAACTTTAGATTTAGACAACCGTATTTGACAAGCAAGCAGCAGTGGTCTACTTACAGTCCCTGTAAGATCTTAAAATCCAAATGGCCCCTCCTGACTGAGAAGTTGACAGTCTAGAAGCAATCTATTTACTACTTAAACTATATATATTAAAAATAAAAAGAACAAAAAAGAATAAACCTTTCTTGGCTGCTCATTTTTTCCTCATATGTTTGTTTACTCAAGGTAGAAAAATGTCTTTGGTTACAGTATAAGTAAGTGGTATTTGCAGGTCTAGCAGGAGTGGTTCTACTTTTGGTGTATTTTTCAGCAGCATTTTGTAGGAAGTGTCTGAGTGCCATACTGCTGAGTTCTTCTGCTAGAGCATGTTCTAGCCCACCTTGCTCTCTGCTATGTTAGGCAATGGGAACTCCACAGGTCATAAGCCAGTAATTTAGTGATTTGTGGTATCAGACATTTTGTTAAATCCTGCTGCCTCTGTCTAGCTGTTCCTCTCTCTGTTTCTCAACAGGGAAGTTTTGTCAAATCTCATGGCTAAGATTATTTGTTTTATATTTGACTATTTGGTTTCTTGGAAGCAAAAAGGTTTTTGAAGTGCAGTTTTGCAGAAGGACTCTATTAATGGACTACATGTGTCTCTGTAACGTCTTGTGGTGAGACAGTAGGTACACAGGACAGACTGGCAGAGCCCTTTTTTGGGGGGTAGCACAGAGTCAAGCTTGTTTTCAAACAAGAGATTACTGGATCCTTGTTTACTCTCTGTCTGTTTGCAAACTTATTTATGATTCTACTCTTAATCCTCCTATTTTAGGAAAGAATTGTGAGTAAAGGTGATTCATCCCTCACAATACCTGACACCCTCTGACTCTCTGAAGCCTGGATAGCTTGTATACCCTGGACAAAGTTGGATGATTGCATTAGTTTTATGGCTGCCTTCTGTCAACACTGATATTTTTTGGGTCATCTCTCTGATTTTTCTGGCCATAGAAGTACTGACATGCTCAGACATCATGACAGGGACATACATGTTCTTTAATGACCTTATTCTTTACTTTTTGGCAAAAGACACTAGTAAGCTTTGCTTACCTGTTTTGACTGTCATCTTCCTCTGCTATCTCAAAGTGAACTGAGAATTCTAAGTTTTCCTGTTAGCCCCTTCTCAGTGCTGGAGCCATTTCAAGGTAACAGTGAGGCCATGTAGGTCATGCTGTCTCCAATATGTTGAAGGCAGACATATTTCTTCATTTGGTTTGTTTGGTTAGTTATGTGGTATCCTGCTGGCAGCAGGGCCTGGATGCAGATAAGGTGGTCACAACTATTAGCAATTAAGTTAGGTTTGTAATTTGGAGAAAATGATGGAGCAGCAGTCCATGCTTGTGCCACCTGAAGGATCTCTACTTTACTCTGCTCTGCTTTCATGTGACCCCACCTGGATAATGCATCCAGCGTTGGAGGACTCAGCACAAGAACAACATGGACCTGTTGGAGTGGGTCCAGAGGAGGGCCACAAAGATGATGAGAGGGCTGGAGCACCTCTCCTATGAAGACAGTCTGAGAGAGCTGGGGTTGTTCAGCCTGGAGAAGAGAAAGCTCCAGGGAGACCTTATAGCAGCCTTCCAGTACCTCAAGGAGGGGCTAAAGGAAAGATGGGAAGGGACTTTTTATAGGTGAATGTAGTGATAGGAGGAGGGGTAATGGTTTTAAACTGAAAGAGGGGAGATTTTGATTAGATTATAGGAATAAAATCTTTACTGTGAGGCACTGGCCCAGGTTGCCCAGAGAAGCTGTGGATGCCCCATCCCTGGAGGTGTTCAAGGCCAAGCTGGATGGGGTTTTGGGAGGTGTGGGAGGTGTCCCTGCCCATGGTAGGGGTGTTGGCACTTGATGATCTTTATGGTCCCTTCCAACCCAAACCACTCTGTGATTCTATATCATACACATTAACTGTGTGTTCTTCATACAGCTGTGCCTTGGGACGAGCCATGAACTTTAGCCAATATGACTACCAATTGACTGCAGCGTGTTTTCCCCTGTAAACAACTTTTTGTGCTGTGCTGGCTTCTAGATTGTCAGATGGAATGTGATGCATGATGTCCTAAATGGGTTGATTCCTGGTTTCCTGAAGGAGAGCGACTGATATTGCAGCTTGCAAGACTGTCTAAGGTATCTGGGCAGTTCTGTAACTGCTTAATATTCACCCATATTTGACAGAAGCATCCTGTTATCCACCACAAGCTATGAACTAAGAAAACTGAAAATTAAATAGAGGACAGGGACTCCCCAGAATTGAACTTCTGAATACCCATTTCTTCTTGCTCATTGCCCCAAATCATCTTCTTTCTATATAGAGCTATAGAGATCGTCTTACTTGTCCTCTGTGTTTTTATAAATACAAAAAGTTACCAAGATATTTTTATTTATCTGCTAGTACAAACCTCTTTCTGATTTCTTGCTCTTTTGGAAAGTTAAGCCTCCCATAAAACTCTCTAGCAGTGATTTGGAAATTTAACAACGTTTTTGCTTCAGAGGTTAAGAAAAAATATTTCTTTCTGAGAGAGAGAGAAGGGGAAGGGAAGCCAAACTTTAGAAATCAGTCTCCAGCACTGAGGAAGGGCAGCCAGAGTTAGGTTCATGAATAAAATTTTTTTTTAAGGAGCAAAATTTCTAAGTAAAGGAAAAGACAAAATGCAATTGAGAAAGCTCTTGGGGCCAACATTAGCAAAACTTTGGGTTCTCTACCACAGCCCAGGCACGGCTGCGCTGTTGTAAAATAACTGAGGTAGAAGAACATTACCACTTACCTCCTTTATGAATGCTAAGTATGAAAATAAGCAATTGCTCATTCTGGGTGACTGTGACAGTTTTCTGGGGATGATGATGGAGAGAGAGGACATTAGTCCTCATCTTTATCCAGACCCATGAAAATCCCTCACCACAGAGTATTCACATGGAGGAGCTGCTAATGTTGCTTTTAGAAGGAAGGACAAGTGTTGGGGCTTTGATCTGGCAGCTTTAAGTCCAGATATTTACCCTTTTCATCCTCTCTATGCCATTCAGTTAGTGTCTTTTAAAAGGTTTATGCTGGCCTTACATATTTACCTACAGCCATGCATCAAAATCAGTACCTTCTCCTTAAAATTGATTTGATGTGTTACAGTACTGGAGAGAATTTCCAGTGGGAACACGGGGAAACTGAAGATTAGCTCCCAAGTAAACATCTGAAGTTTGGTGCCAGAAGGCTATTCTAGTTTTATAAGGACAACTTCATCAGTTTTATTCTTATGTATATCAAAATCATAATTGATTTTATAAGGACAACTTAATCATTTTTGCTTTTATGTATATCAAAATCATAACTGAATGAATCTTCCTTGTGATTATAAAGAAATCTGACTGGGATCACTTTCTCTTCTTTCTGTCAGTGGCAGCTTCTGGGCATAGTTGGGGAAAAACCTAATCTAATCAGGCTACACAAGACCAAATGCATCCTCCATCTTGATCCCCTGTGTCATACAGAGCTCTTCTCGGCATTGTTCCTCCTGATGCTTAATCTAACCTGCTGTGCAAAAGAGGCTGCTCTAATTGTGTTTGCTCACTACACAAATTTGTGTGGCAAACAAAGATTTTGCCATACTTTTCTTTACACTAGAAATCTTAACAAAACACTTTCTCAACTAATGGCTTTTTCTCCCCCAACAATTTAGGTCCAGCTGTTTATTTAACAAATAACGGTGTTGCTTTTTTTTTTTTTTTGGCACCCTCTAATAAACCAAGAGTAAATTACTGGCTGACCTACTTACTGGGATTGCTTAAATAATCCTCAATATGGCAATATAACTTGATGCCTTAAAATACAGGGCACGGAAGTTGCAAGTTAAAAGAAGAAATATTGAATGTTAATGAAAACACAATTGTTTTCATAATAGCCTGAGGGATATTATGTTTCATATCTAACGTTCCTCTCCTTTCTTCCCTTCATCTGCAGCATTTTGTTCTCCCCTCTTGTAGATGAACTAATTCCTGCATCTCTCAATGAACTGGGCAAAATACTAATGATCTGGAGCCAAAATAAGAAGTTTACAAAAAAGGTAGATGTGTTTTCTATCTTTAATATGTAGTATGTTTGAAAGGGAGGGCAAAATGCATGCTTGCATTACACCATTTTTTGCTTTGTGCGTTTTTGTGCATCTCTGTGCAATTCCCAGTGACAGCCCCACTTAAAGAAGAACAACAGTATTTCAGGAATAGGGGGAAAAAATAAGATACCAAGGTTTCTCCTTTAAAAGGCAGTGGGAATGGTTCAAAGTCAACAGTGTGGGTAATCATCTTCCAGATGTAGCAAAGCAGTTCAGTAGATTCTACCTAATAAGCATTTTGTGTTACATGTTTGTGTTACAGCACTGAATCTAAATTTCTCTAAATCAGGAATGACACATCTATATTGACATTTGTCGGTTTGGGACAATTTCTTTCAGTAATAAGATATGAGGGAGAGGTGCCATTCTGTCAAAATTCTTGCTGATTCTTCTTTCTAGTTGCTACCTTCTTCCTATTGTGTTGATTTGAGTCTCCCCGTTATAAAAATTAAAATGTAGTGCACACTAATGCTTTTCTACATAAATAATGATCAGGTAGCTCTGAGCTTCTTATATGAAAGAGGTGCAGATCAAATCTTGCCAATGATGAATCTACTTTTCATTATACCTTGGCATAGGTATGTCAAGCTCCCAGTGATCTATAACTGAGAGACCTTCATGGTGATTGTATTCTTCATAACTCACCCTGTTTTATAATAGAGTTTGACCTGAAGTTCCTGAGCATGGCTGAATTTCAGAGATGTTAAATACACACCTTGGTCATAACTTTGAATGTTTTGCTTCACCACATATCCATGTAACAGGATATGTGGTGAAGTAACAGGATCTCTAATTTCTACTTAGTTGATTAAGCAGCTTATTAGGATTTGGGCCTTGGTGTATATCATAGAATCATAGGATGGTTAGAGTTGGAAGACATGCTAAAGATTGTTGAGTTCCAATCTCTCTGCCATGGCCAGGGACACTCCCACCAGAGAGAGTTGGTCAAACCCACATCCAGCCTGGCCTTGAACACTTCCAAGGATGGAGCATCCACAGCTTCCGTTGGCAACCTGTTCCAGTGTCTCACCATCCTCACAGTAAAAAATGTCTTCCTAATACCTAATAAAAAAGTACCCTCTTTCAGTTTGAAAACATTCCCTCTTGTTCTTTTGCTGCACTCCCTGATAAAGAGACCCTGCCCATATGTAGGCCCCCTTCAGGTACTGGAAGGCTGCTATAAGGTCTCCCTGGAGCCTTTTCTTGTCCAGGCTGAACAACTCCAACTCTCTTAGCCTGTCTTCACAGGAGAGGTGCTCCAGCCCTGTGGTCATCCTTGTGGCTCTCCTCTGGACCCACTCCAATAGGTCCATGTCATTTTTGTGCTGAGGACTCCAAAGCTGAATGCAGTACTCCAGGTGGAGTTTCACGAGAGCAGAGTAGAGGGGGGGAATCACCTCCCTTGACCTACTGGCAATGTTTCTTTCGATGTAGCCCAGGATGTGTTTGACTTTCTGGGCTGCAAACACACATTCCCAGCTCCTGTTGAGTTTCTCATCACCCAGCACCTCCAAGTCTTTCTTCTCTGGGCTGTTCTCAATCCATTCTCTGTCCAACCTGTATTTTTGCTTGGGGTTGCCTTGACCCCAGTGCAGGACCTTGCACTTGGCCTAGTTGAACTTCATGAGGTTGGCATGGGCCCATCTCTCAAGACTGTAGAGGTCCCTCTGGATGTCATCCCTGCCCTCCATCACGCCAACTGCTCCTCACAGCTTGATGTTGTAGTAAACTTGCTGAGGGTGCACTCAATCCCTCTGTCCATGTCACTGACAAAGACGTTAAACAGCATCGGTCCCGGTACTGACCCCTGAGGAACACCACTCATCACTGCTCTCCACTTGGACATCAAGCCATGCCACTGAAGACTTCCAGAGAATGTGTGGTTACTAGTAAACTAAATGTTGTAACTTCAGCTCTGAGCAACTTCAACTTTTGCTTGTACCTACAGTCTTGTCTTAAACAAGGATCATTTATTAATAACACAGCTAGAAGTTCTCTCTGCCTGGGTTTGTTGGCTATCTGATCTAACAAGAACAAGTGCCAGGCATCTTAAAAAAAAATTTAATGTCTGATCCAACAGACTTTACTCTGCCCAGAGGAAGGGTTCTAGTGAATGAGAAAGACCTAAATCTAGAAGAAAACCAAAGAGAAAATATGACAGAAACTTGGAGTGGTTAGAAAATTGTCTTAAATATGCCTTAGCAACTTTCAACAAAGAACTGGCAGCATCTGGATCAAATTGTAATGCTTGGTCACTTCACTGGCTGTGGAACAAGAATAGTAATTACCTAGTGACAGCACTGTGAACTTTCATCTTCTGATTCTAACCAGGAGTCATATTTACATTCAAACAAGACAATGAGAAAAAAAGGACTAGATAAAGAAGAACTTGGCTATGCTACAGAGATTTGATAACTATCTGGTGGTAGTTGGAAAACGCAAAGAGAAATGTTGTAGAACTGGGTTAGTTCACAGGATGTCTTTACAGAGGAATTAGAATACAGTTTCTCTTGCTTAATTGTAGGACCTATATACTGCTGTCATGTTGTCTAGGAGACTAGTGAATTATCTCACGAAGAAAGTGATAAAAGCTTTGTTATGAGTCATGTAAGACTGGACCGGTAAAGCACTAGAAATTGTTACAGAAGCAATTGGGTATTGGCCTTAAATGAGGAAGGGCTCAGTGGATTCAGCAGTCTTCATTTTGATAGTGGAGACTAGGAGAGAAGAGGAAAGAAGAAACAGGGAAAACGTATGTGATTCCACTCAACTGCATTTCTCCATCTGCTCAGGATCTCAAGTGTTTGGTTAGCATTACAGACACAGGTTACCACAACACCTAGCTGCTTGTTCAGCCAGAGGCTGAACTAGAAAAGAGTTGTAGAATATAAGTGCCAAACCTATGCAAAAATCAGAGGGAAAATTAAAGTCCAAACGTCCTTTGCCTTAACAAACGCTCTTGCCTACTCTTTTCAATCAGTTTATTCTGGAATAATGATCACAGAAAGATCTTGGTTGGATGTCCTTATAGTAAACTCTACACATTCTATTAGTTTTTTGCACTCTTCTTCTTAGTGTTTGTCTTCAGTGAAACGCCATGGAGATACTTGAACTAACTGCAGAGCAGAAGCTGTAAATTAGCCTGTATGAATCTTTATACTGTTTATGCTTTATGGCTTTCAGGAGCGGAGGTAGCTATTTTAATACTTCATTCTTTGATGACATCGGAAACCCACAAGTCTTCAGCCTCCAGTTTGCTGTGAGGTTTTACTTAAGGCATGGCCAGTTTGCGCTGGGTGTTCCCAGCTTTTCTGTCTTTCCATGGCGAATATTTATTATTGGTATTAGCCCCATGAAGTTCTGGAAAGAGACAGCATCATCCTATCTTATGCAGCAGCGTGTCTGAAAATGCTAGACATGCCAAATGAGAAGTGCTTCTTCAATTTGGGAAGAAGGGTTGAAGGAAAAGAGAAGTGGATTTTCTCAGCAGTAGCAGGAACAGGGTTTCTCACAACTTTTGAATGGTCTAGTGAGACAAGTTCCTTCTTAATTTCCATGCCAGAGGTCAACAGGTGGAAGATCACGTCTCTCAGTGGGAAAACCTGCTCTGAAACTCTCCTTCCAAGTGGTTTGAAAGGGTGTGGTTGTATGTGCAAGTCCTAGCAAGTGCAAGTTGCACTTCATTACTTGATTGGGCACCCTCTTGAAGTCTTCAAGAGTAAGGCAATGCCCTACCTGAGTGGGCAGAAGAGCTTCTTCAGGTCTGTGGATGAGATAAAATAATGCACTGAGAACCAGAGAAGGAATGCAAGGGAAAAAGAAACACAAATTAGGTAGTCAAGAGACTATGGTTCCATGTTTAGGCCGGAAACTTCCTAGAATGTCCTATGGTCTTAATATGGCTATGGACTCCAGTGGTGTTTTCCATCATATCACACTAAAATCTATCCAAATAAAGAGTGTATATAATCCCCAGGACATTTTAAGGGACCTAAACCTGTAATTTGGCTGCCTTTTGTTTGGGGATTTTTTTGGGGGGTGGTGTTTTTTTTTCCATAGAGCAGCAGTGTCCTAGGCTTTGTGAATAAATTGTGAGAAGACATGTCTCCCGAGACACTTGTTTTGTACTTGCAAGAGAAGGTCCTTTGCTACTTCACAAGGGACTGTTCTGCAGTGAAGTGTGTGATTGACAAAGAAGAAATAAAATATCATCTGGTGAGGAATTCCTTACACGAGATGGATGTAGTGGTTCATAAAAAAGACCTGTATTGTGAAGAAATTCTCATTGCCACATGTACCTGAGGGCATAATTGCAGCTGAAGTCAATGGCTACACAAGGCAAGACATTTGAATGAGCAACATCTCCCAGGTGAACATAGGAGTCTGACTCAAGAAAGCTTGAGCTGCACAACATAGACCTCATTTTGTCCAACAGATGAAGCCCTAAAATGTTATTGGGTAATCTAGAAAATTATGACAGCCTCTAAAATCAGCAGAGATAAAAGATTTTTTTGACCCACACCAAAGCAAAAGTATTTTTCAGACCCACACTTGTCTTCCTAAAGTAGCCAGTCTGAAACCTTGTGCATATAACTTCTAAAAGCCCTGGAAACTCAGTGTCTGCTAGTTTGAGGAGATGACACAGAGCACTAATTTGGTAGCCCTTAAGAGTCTGGCATGGTGCAAAAGATGATCCTCAGTGTGTTATGAGGGAAAATTTGTATCTGCTGTGATCAAATCTTTTATGCTCAACAGTCCAGTGATTTCATATAACAGTTGAGAGGAAGTGAAGGTATTGACTGTAAGAATTGGGAAGGTAAGCCAAACCAATTGCTTTTGGTATCATGGCTTGGCTAATTTCTGCATATGGGTTTTGTCTATTCTAGTTTTCAAAAGGGCATAATTTTACACCTTGACAATTTGAGGTTTTTTAATCCCTTCAAAAAATCCTGCTATAGTATTGTATCTATTTGTAGCATCTGGACATGGAACAGTATTACATACAGAGTATAGCAGAAATTGGGCACTCATTTGCAGTGCTGCTGCTTGTCACTGGAGACCTCGTACTTGGCTGAGATGGGAAATCTGTTCGCTGGGGGCTGCACAAGCGCCAGGCTCCTGCTCTGTCTTTCTGTCTAAACAAAAAGCTGGGGAGAAACAGGGAGTGAAGGAGCTACTTCCAGAGAGCTGCAGAGCTGGGCAAATCTGATCCTTAACTCCAGTGCTTTGCCAACTTGGCCACGCTGCTTCCTCAGACTCCCTGGGGAGCAGGGCAGGACCATCCCCTGCCACGGTAGGATGCAGTTGCAGGCAGGAGTGCAAGAGGTCAGGCAGCAGGCAGGATGCAGAGTGAAAACAACATTGCTTAATTTGAACTGACAGCATTTGATGCAACACATCTGAAGCTGTTAGGGCCAGGAGGCATTTCTTTATAGCCAGACTCTGTGATTCTATGATTCTATGGCTGCTGATATCAACTTGGATAGCAGATGCTCCAGCTAGATTACACAGGTAGGATAGAAAAGGTCTTGCTTTCTCATGATATCTACTTGCTAATTGAACTGTTTTTCCCCAGCCTTCTCAGCTTTCGTAGTATCAAAGAATCATAGAATGGTTTAGATTGGAGAGGACCTTAAAGATCATCTAGTTCCAACCCTCCTGCCATGGGCAGGGACACCTCCCACCAGAGNNCTTCCAGGGATGGGGCATCCAGAACTTCCCTGGGCAACCTTTTCCAGTGCCTCACCAGTCTCACAGTAAAGAATATCTTCCTAATATCTAATAAAAATTTACTTCTTTCAGTTTAAAACCATTTTGCCTCATTCTATCACTATACTCTCTGATAAGGAATCCCTCCCCATCTTTTCTGTAGCCCCCCTTTAACTACCGGAAGGCTGCTATAAGGTCTCCCTGGAACCTTCTCTTCTCCAGGCTGAACAACTCTAACTCTCTTAGCCTGTCTTCATAGGAGAGGTGCTCCAGCCCTCTGGTCATCTTCTTGGCCCTCTGCTGGACCCCCTCCAACAGGTCCATGTTGTTTCTTGTGCTGAGTTCTCCAAAACTGGATGCAGTACTCCAGGTGGGGTCTCTCCGGAGCTCAGTAGAGGGGCAGAATTACCTCCCTTGATCTGCTGGCCACACTGCTTTTCATGCAGCCCAGAATGTGGTTGTTGTTCTGGGTTGCAAGTGCACATTGCCAGCTTCTGTTGAGCTTCTCATCAACCAACATCTCTAAGTCAGTTCTTTTCCTCAGTGATGCTCTCAATGCATTTACCCCCCAGACTGTATTCTCTTATGTTACACTGTGAGTCCTGCAATTTTCATATGGGAAAAATTAAAAGCTGTGCAATCCTAGTTCTGCATCACTTTTCTTACAGACCGGCAGAATTGGTATGAAAAATGGAAGTTAAATATTTTAAATATCACACTTGCTCACTTTCTATTTATTTCAGGAATCAACATACACTTGCACAGGTGCATAGGCTGAAATCCAAAGCTGGATGTCCAGGACTCAAGATTCATACCATACTTTAATTGTGCCTTGTGCAGTCAGATTATATTCAGTGATATGATGCATGAAATGGCAGACAGAAGCATTCTGTGGGGACTGTCACTTAGCAGCAGCAATTCTATCAAAACATTGGCAGGAATGCATAGTTTGCAGCTCTGCATAAACCCTGGGTCTTACTGGAATGTAAATATGACTTGCCCAGAGTAAGAAATTGCTACACTCTGAATAAACTGAGGTAACTGGAGAAAGCTCAGGTGCTGACCTTCCTCCATTTTGGACCCCTGCTGCCCCAACTCAAGGCAGTCTATTCTGAGCTTGCCAATTCATACATATTCATACTGCTTATTGAATGAGACAACACCCTGGCTATTAAATCTCTTGCTTGCTGATGGATTTGATGTTGCTGCTGTGGCTGTTAAGCAAAATACATGATTTTTACTTTCGTTTTACTTTAGCTTCTCAGAAATTGTTTTAGTGTGTTCAAATTGGTTTTGGTATCATGGCTTGACTAATTTCTGTACATTACAATTATTACAGTACAGCCTGTAGAAAAACTTTGGGTTAAGATGCCATAGTGAAAGGTACTGTATATACATATTAACTGCTTCTCTGCCCTGATTTGTTCTTGAAACTTGCAAGACGCAACACAAAGAATGACAGAAGAAAGTGAGGCTGAGAAGTTATTTGTCCTTATGGCCCAGACAACTGTCAGCAGAGCCAGACCCAGAGTCCAGCTCCTAGACCTAGATCTTAGCTTGTTGGAATGCGAGGCCACTGGATGCCAACAGATACCATGCGGTCACCCGGCAGGTGTGTCCAGGCGTGTGGATTTGAATTAGCTGCCAGTTACAGGGTAGGATATGGATAAGGGGAATGTTTGGTGGTGATGCTGTGATTCAGCAGCAGAGGGAAATTTCTTGTGTCCCCTCCCAAATACCTCAGGAACTCCAACAAAGAGAGGAGGTAGACTCTTTCCTTTTCCCATCCTAGCCAAAAACCAAACCCTTTGCTGACTCACTTTCACCCTATGGTTTGTTTGTAAATAAACAATCTGAGGTGTGGATATTAGTTATGATCAACTGGGGCTTTTGTTCCTGTTCTTGGTGTCTTGGATGGCTGTTGTTTTTTTAATCTGGGAAGACTGTAGTAAATGAGTAAGAGGCAGTTTCTTTGTTTATTCACGGTTTGTATATATGCGGCTGTTGGTATGAAAAGCAGCCATTCCCTGAGCATCCCGACTAAACAAGAGCAAACAAGAAGTGCAGACTTGGGATAGAGGTGGTGAGCGTGGTGGGTTTTTTTCAGTTTTAATTTATGCTGATATTTCATCAACAACCTAGGAAAGAGTTAAACCTCAGAACCTGCTGATCTTCTTTTCACTTCCCAAGGTTGTGCCTTACAATAAGGAAGGCTTTCCTGTCCCCTTTCAAAGGAAACAAGTTTAAAACCATGGGGACTGGGGATGGTACCATGCTCAGCACAGCCCAGATTCGGCAGGAATGAGGTGCCGCCAGCATCAGCAAGACAAAGGCAGAGATAATGAAAACAGGAACTAACCCCAGGAATTAAGGGAATCGCACAGCATCTGATGAGAGCTGAGAGAAAAACCCGGCTGGTGTTTCTGAGCTCTGTGTGGTCGCCTCCACTGAAAATGACCTGCCCCATTGCAGGATGCCAGGAGGTGATGAGGATGACAAGCAGGTCCCACCTCAGTAGGTCCCATTGCAGTCACAGCATGATGTGCTCCTGGCCAGCTACAGGAAGGGAAGTGAAATTAATGGAGTTTTGCCTTCCCCCTCTGGCACAGCTTAGCAGAGAGATGAGAAATGGAGGGAAGGAGTTAATCTCTGTGCAGTCAGACTGTGCCTCCTCCCTGCTATTTTCTCTCCCACTCCTATGTTGTTGCTCTACCCTAGTGCTGCGGATGGAGCAAATCCCTCCTTGCACACTGCCCAGGCACATACACAACCTTCTCCAAAACTCAGACAGTTTCTCATTTTTAAAAATAAAAAAGATATCACAAAAGGGTTTATTTAACATATTCTCAGGAGTCTGTGCTAGTGTAACAACACTGCTTAGCGACCACAGTGTGGTTTTGGTTTAACCTTGCTGAGAAGAGGGGACTCCAAAGCCAGCTCTTTCTGGAAACTTAATGGTCAGACCCCTCCTCCTTCTAGCTTTCATCCCTTTCTCACTGAGTGAGAAAAGTTTTAATAGTTCTAGTTGGGGGGGCACCATGTGGAGAAGACTAGCTAATGCTGTCTTGGCCAAGGAGGAACAAGGGAGTCAGTGGACATCCCTGTCCAATTTCCCACAGAAATGAGGTCAAATAGCTGCAGCTCCAGCATTGCAGTGAACCCTCTCCTTCACAAAAATTTCAGTACAAATTATTTTGAAAATTAAAGCCTTTTATATGTCTGCCTCACCATCTTTTGAGTTTTCGTTTTGGGCAGGAGTGGGGTCTAGGAGTTATAATCAAGAAGCCAAACACCTTCCCAGGGGAGCATCCTCTTTTTCAATCACAAAAGAAGGTCTCAAACTTTAAACTTCTTAAACTTTAAACTTCTTGAGATAAAGCATGCTTAAGTTCATACATTTTCAGACTAATGTGGAGAACTATTTTAGCTGGGAAAATGTAGGTAGTTATGCCAATGTTAACATTTATTTGAAGAAGAAAAAAAAAAAAAAGAAAAGAAGTATCAGTACCTTAGGGGTTTGGCACAGGACTTTGAGGTTTGGCAAAGAAATATTCCTGGAGTCAAAGAGGTGGTTTTTGCCATCCCTGCAAAAACCCTGCTCAATTTGGTTGTGTTATAAGACTCTGAAAGTTACTATTCCTGCATGTGCAGTAGAGCTTGTTAGCAGCCCTGCTCTGCTGCTCTGTGAATACTCTGCCCTCACTGGGTTATATTCCCACACCCCACTGAATCCTGAAGTTCTTCTGTAAGCTGGAGACTGAAAATATGGTCATTGGATTTTGAACAGCATGAATTTGGTTTTGGAACTCTGGCGCAAGCATTCCCAAAGGAAGGTCAATGCTTGTTGCCTGTGCTTTGGCTAGCTCACCTTCCTTCCTCTTCAGTGCAGGGGATCCCAGACCTAGGGTCACGTATCAGGGAGATTTGGCTCATGTCACTTTATGGTAATGTCAGTGCCAGCTCACAGAGAGAGCAATTGGAGGCTGTATTAACCTGCAGGAAGATCTGGAGACTTTCTGTGGCAGCACTAGAGCTGTCAGAGAGCATTTCAGCTCAGGAACCCCAGGTTTGTAATGCTCTTCCTCTTACATATGGGGAGCATCCCCTTTCCATTTCTTTGCCTGCCTCTGTGTCCAGGGGAGTTTGATGGACTTTCCAGTGGAGCTGTTCTGGAGGAGATAGAGCAGGGGTCAATGCCCATGGACTCTTGCAGGTGGGGGTAGGACAATAAGATTTTGTAAAATAAATTGGACCTTAATAGAGATTCAGAATCTGTATCCTCTTCTGTGGGTGTTTTTCATGACAGAAACATAGTCTGATTGTTGTCATCAACAGCTGTGTGTGACTATTGGTGTGTGATTTCTCAGCTCTTTTACCTTTTTTGGGGACTATTCACAAAAGGAGGAGCTCTCCCAAATCAGAGAGAGAATCTCCCCAAGAGCCAACATGAAGGCCAGCAAGGACTAAGCACCATTGCAAGAGCCTCCACAAAGAGCAAAGCTTGCTTCTTTACCCTGACACAAAGAGCAGCATGTACAGGAAGAAAATGAAACACTTCTTCCCTTCAAAAAAACATGACAGAACACCCTAGAACAGACGTGGAAGTGCCTGCATGATAAAAGACACTCTACTGCACATACTTCTTGAAAAGAAGATGAGAGGATGTTTAGTATGTGGTGGACATTAATAAATTCATTTAATGCAGTGCTGGAGTCACTCAGGCAAACCAGGCAAAGCTAGGAACTTAAGTACAATTACATTGCATGTAATATATAAAACATGTTTACAATTTGGCATTCAGCAAATGTTAGCAATCAGCAATCCAGCATAGATGATAAAGAACTGAAAGCTATGGCTTCTCCCAAACCACAAAGACGCACAGAAAATATTAGTAAAATTTTGTGCTTGGGTTACACTGTTACTGTAATGTGTTAAAGAACACTTAGCCTAGAATAGAAAGAAGGGAGGAGCATCTTAGACTCCACAGTCTATACAGTAGCAAATTTCCTACTAATTTCTTTGATTTCAAATCATATTTCCTTCTGTTCTCATGTGGAAGAGGACACACCGGGGAAGAAGAGTGGCTGGAAATCGCCACTCAGGCTGATCTTAGTGCCCAGAAAAACACGCTAACCAGAAGCACCCTCTGGATTCCACAGTCCCTAAGCACAAACTTCTCTTGCTGTTTCCTCCTTTTTTTTCTCTGCCAAAGCTTCCTTCTTTCCTTCTCTTGTGTGTCTTACCATTTCCCTCCTTGTCCATTGATTTTCCCTTCAGGTAGTGGCCTGGAGCTTGGTGGTTCTGAAGTGCATCAGAACTTTAGGAGCTTGTACTTGGCCTGCTTCTAAATTATCAGATTGCTGAGAGGACAATCACTTCTTTAACATCATTCAGCACGATAAATTGTCTGTCTTGTAAAATTTGTTTATGTCAGTGTCCTTTTGTTCTGTAAGCTGTGCTTGACAATCCAATCATCTTCTGCATTGCTAGCAGTTTGCTTTCCTCTTCCCTTGGGATTCAGCTTTTAAGTCTCTGTGGCAAAACTCCAGTCATTGCTTTCTTGAAAGCACTCCCAGATACCGTGTGACTCTGCTCCTATGTGCATTCCTAAGCAACAGACACCACCACTGTCAGCTCTACCATGAAGATCATCCTGCCTTCCCACTACCTCTTCTTTTATGAGATCTGCTGCTTCAGAAATCAGTGTGATTGTTCCCATGGGGCTAATGCAGAAAGGCAGTTACAATCTTAAACGAGTGAGTATGGCTAGTATTGCCTAGCTGCATTCATCCCAGATAACAAAGGGAAGGTTCCTTCTCGAAGTCTTGAATTGGGTCTTCTAACTTGTGGCTGAAGTGGAGAATTGCCTAGAAATCTGTCTCCACTAACCAAGAGAGGATAGCAGAGCAAATTCTGGGTCAGATCAGCAGTTTGTTTGCCCCGGAGTCATAATTTCTTAGGTGCTAAAAGCTTAACACTTTAAACAAAACCTGATGATTTTAATTGCAAATTTGTAGGTGGAGTATTGACCCTAATACTTTTGGATTCTGATATTAGCTATCTCCTGACAAGAAAGAGGAATGGTAAGGAAAGGTAAGGAAAGAGGAATGCATGAGGTAAGATGTTAGTACAGAAATTTGGATATTGCAAGTGTCTGTCATGCCAGTGTACACACTTTTATCTATGCTTTCTGCAGACTCATCCGCAACATCTGGCCTAAGTTGTAACCCCTCACTCTCTTGAAAGGTGCAACAAAGATGTTTTTGTCCTTTTTCACATCCTAGGGTATTCTGCATCTGGAACTCCATAGTTTCCAGCAAGGACAGGCCCAGCAGCCTGCATTACACTCGTCCTGTGTCCAAGGCCCCTCCTCACCACTTGGCATTGTGCTGGTGATAAGGTCTGAGCTTTTATTTTAAGGTTTGAACTGGAAAAGCATTATCTTTTCAACAATCTCAAAGCATGCTCTGAACATTAACAATTCTAAACTCCCCTTAAGGTTTCTTATGGCATATAGCTTGATTGCAATCTAGTCTTTTGCAGTTTAATTCAAAGGTGCGTGCAAAGTGGCCTGGGGCGGAGCCACCACACACACACCCCCCACACCACCACCCCTCCCCCCCGCTAATTTAAACGACCCATTAATGTGCCAAACGGTCACTGCCACGGAGACCAGCTTCGGGGCAGGTAAGACTGCAGCAAGGAAGGGATCTGCAGCAATAAAAAAAGGCTGACGAGAAGCTCTTTTGGGGCTTTTTGCAGCTGGGACAAGCGCTCTGCTTGTACCGGGCCCTGGCAGCTGGTGGGCTGCTGAGGCTGATGGCTGCTCCCTGCTGAGGGAGCCTGGACGGAGCCACCACCACCTCGCCACCAGGTGGTAAGGAGCCTCAGGGAGTCTTCCTAGGAGAAGACTAGAAAACTAGGAGACTAGTCCCTGCGCAGAGAGCGAGCACCCAGTGCTTGTGTGTGTGCCCTGGTGGGTGCCTCAGGAGGCAGGGCGCTGAGCCTCTACCAGTGTACGAGTCCCTCTAAGCGGCCAGAGGACTAGGGGCCTCATCCCAACTGACCCTTGAGTCACAAGGTGTCGGTTGCTTGTAGGGATCCAGCAATGGTTGCTACCTGGTTGAAGGCTGTTGTTAGAAAAGCTGTGGGCACAGGACAGAGGCCCCACACAAACATGCGGACGTCCAGGCATGTTTGCAGAGAGCCTGGCACTGGCAATGGAGGGTAGCAGGGACAACACCTGTGTCAGATGTGAACAGGTGAATGATCTGCTCCTACAGGTGGCCGAGCTGAAGGATAAAATGGAGAGGTCCAGGCGTATGAGAGAGTGTGAAAGAGCGATTGGCTGGTGGGCCCACTTCCTGAGAGTAAGGGAACAGGTTGAAGCTCCACATAAATCAGAGGACCTCCTCCTCTCATGTCACCAAGCAATAGGAGGAGATCTCAGAGAAGGGGGGGGTATGGAAGACTGGACGCTCTTCAAGAAAGAGCCTAGGAACAGGCTGTCCCCATGAGGCGGAAAATTAAAGGGCACGGAAAATAGCCAGCCTGGCTGAACAAAGAGCTTTTGATAGGTCTTAGGGAAAAAAGGAAGGCTTACCACCTTTGGGTGAAAGGACAGGCAACTCAGGAGGAGTATAGAGATCTTGTTAGGTTATACAGTGAAAAAAATTAGTAAGGCAAAAGCCCAGCTGGAATCAACTTGGCCATTAATATAAGGGACAACAAAAAAGTTTTTCTAAGTACGTCAACGAAAAGAGAGTCAGGGAGAATCTCCATCCCTTACTGGATGAGGGGGGAAACATTGCGACCAAGGACAAGGAGGAGGCTGAGATACTTAATGCCTCCTTTGCCTCAGTCTTCAATAGTCGGACCAGCTACCCCCAGGGTGTTCAGCCTCCTGGGCTCAAAGATAAGGATGGAGAGCAGAACAACCCCCCCATAATCCAGGAGGAAGTAGTTAGTGATCTGCTTATGCACCTGGACATGTGTAAGTCTATGGGGCTGCATCGGATTTACCCAGAGGTACTCAGGGAGCTGGCGGGAGAGCTCACCAAGCCTCTCTCCATTATCTGTCGACAATCCTGGTCAACCGGAGAGGTACCAGATAAGTGGAGGGTGGCCAGTGTGATGCCCACCTACAAGAAGGGCCGGAAGGAAGATCCGGGAAACTATAGGCCTGTCAGCCTGACCTTGGTACCAGGAAAGATCATGGAGAGGATCATCTT